>APFE031159329.1:42272-69378 GCA_000404065.3 Pinus taeda
GAAACAATTATATGCAAAAATATCCAAATGTTTCTTTGGAGTACAAGAGGTGGAATATCTGGGTCATATTGTATCTTATGAAGGTGTTAAGGTAGACCCTAGCAAAATTAAAACCATTAAGGAATGGAAAATCCCCATATCCATAAAGCATCTATGAGGATTTCTCAGGTTGACAGGGTATTATCGCAAGTTTGTTAAGAATTATGGGAGAATAGCAGCACCTCTAACAACATTATTGAAGAAAGATGCATTCTCATGGACTCCATAAGAAACAAAGGCCTTTGAACATATTGAAGAGGCAATGTGCCAAGCACCAGTCTTAGCTACACCGGACTTCACAAAAACCTTTATTGTGGAATGTGATGCCTTGGGAAATGGAATTTGTGTTGTTTTAATGCAAGAAGAAAGACCGAGTTCTTTCGAAAGTCATCCAATCAAAGGAAAGTATTTACACAAAGCTATTTATGAGAAGGAAATGCTGGCAATACTACATGCACTTAAGAAATGGTGACCCTACCTAATGGGAAGACACTTCAAGGTAAGAACAGATCATGATAGTCTTAAATACTTTTTAGAACAAACATTGTCTTTAAAAGAGTAGCAAAAATGGGTCACAAAGATGTTGGGCTATGACTTTGCAATCATCTACAAAAAAGGGAAGCAAAATGTTGTGGCAGATGCACTCTCAAGAAAGGATGAGGATGTGGAAGCATTTCTTTGCGTCATTCCTATTATCCAACCAGATTGGATAAATGAAGCAAGGGATGAATGGAAGAATGACGAGGAAGTGTGGGCACTCATTGAAAATATACAACAAGATCCCAGTACATTTGATACATTTAGCTGGAAAAATTATTCATTATGGTACAAGGATTGGTTAGACCTATGTAAGAATTCCTGTCTCAAACAAAAGATTCTTAGGGAATTGCACACCTCTCCCTTAGGATGACACTCAGGATTTATAAAAACCTACCACACGGTTAAGAAGGATTTGTTTTGGGATTGTCTTAAATCAGATATTCAAAAGTTTGGGGCGGAATGTTTTGTTTGCCAATAAAATAAAGTTGAAACAATTAAGGCACCAGGACTATTACAACCTTTATTGATTCCAAGCCAACGTTGGGAGAAGGTTTCAATGGATTTTATCACAGGTTTACCCAATTCCGAAGGAAAGAGTGTTATCATGGTGGTAGTTGACAGACTTACCAAGTATGCACACTTTTGTGCATTATCTCATCCATTTAAAGTGAGTACAGTTTCTACTACATTTATGGAAACAATTCAAAAGCTACGTGGAAACCCAAAGGTTATTGTAAGTGACAGAGATCCCATTTTCACTGGAAATTTTTGGACAGAATTATTTTCTTGTCTTGGTACTCAGTTAGCTCATAGCTCATCTTATCATCCTCAATTTGATGGGAAAACTGAGATAGTAAACAAATGTTTGGAAGGATATCTGCGTTGCTTTGTATTTGATAAACAAACACAATGGGTCAAATGGTTGCCTCTGGCTGAATGGAGGTATAACACTTCCTTCCATAATGCAACAAAAATGACCTCGTTTATGACACATTATGGATATCATCCACCATCCATCATATCATATTTAAGAGAAAATTCTAAGGATCAAGCAGTGGAAGATCACATCGAGCATTAGCAACAAGTTCTCCAACTCTTAAAGGATAACCTCACCTTGGCGCAGAATAGAATGAAACAGCAGGCAGATCAACATCACAGCGAAAGGAGTTTTGATGTAGGTGATTGGGTATTCCTACGGCTACAACCATATAAACAAATGTCCCTCAAGCAAGCTAATAGGGATAATAAATTATCACCAAAGTATTATGGTCCATACAAGGTGTTGCAAAAGATAGGTACAAAGGCATACAAATTGGAGCTCCATGTAGCTTATTGAGTGCACCCAGTTTTCCATGTTTCATGCTTAAAGAAGGTTATAGGTGACAATATTCCAGTTCAAACAATATTGCCAGAACTTGATGAGGAAGGAAAAATCATTTTGGAACCTGAAGCAGTCAAAGAAACAAGAACTCGACAGTTATGAAATCGATCAATTTTAGAGTATGTCATCAAGTGGAAGAACTTACTCGTTGAAGATTCCACATGGGAGGATAAGAATTTTATACAGAAGCATCCAGAACTACTCAAGCGTTGAGGACAACACTTTTTTGAAGGAGAGGGGCATGTTAGGTCCCTATAATACTAGTGATTCCCCCCATTACTATTGTCATTGTATCCCTTATTGTTATTATTGGGTCCATAGATCCCACTATTGTTATTTTTGTGCCTTTAATATTATTATTGTTAGGTCAGCTTAGTTATATTGTGACCCTTTAGACTCCTATATATAGAAAGGAGGTTTTGTCATTTGTATCATCCAAGAATTGTTCATTTGTGTAATGTAAAGGAGGTTGCCCCCTCGAAGAGGCTGAATTCTAAGGCGTTGATCTATCTTTTGTATATTTTTGTGAGCTGGTTTCATAAAACTTTAGAGTTTTTGGAAGCAAATGTTTCATCAAAAGGACCAATGAAAAACTTGGTAAGTTTTAACGCAGAGCAGACGAAGGAATTATTCTTGGTTATTCACCTTGAAGTAAAGGATACAAATGTTATAATAAAAGACTTTGGAAAATTGTTGAATGCATTGATGTTGTAATTGATGAAGCATGCAGAAATTTGGAACAATTGAAATCAACAGAGGAATATGACAATGAGGAGGATGGGGAATGATTTCCTGTATCAAATCAAAATGATATAGAAGAAGAAACCAATGAAGCACCAGAACAAGATATAACAGACAGGGAAAAGACTCCATCCAGGTATGTCTAGAAGAATCATCCAAAATCTCAAATTCTAGGAGAAAAAGTGTTTGGAGTATAGACAAGAAGAACTTTTACAGGGACCTCAAGTTATATAGCATTATTATCCTCCACAGAACCACATAATGTAAATGAAGCTAGAAAATATTAATGTTGGGTTAAGGCCATGTATGAAGAACTTTACCAAATTGAAAAGAATGATACTTGGGAATTAGTTCCTAGACCTCGTGATAAAAATGTTATAGGAACAAAATGGATATTTAAGAATAAGTTGAATGAAAATGGAGAAGTTAGTAGAAACAAGGCAATACTTGTTTGTAAATGTTATGCTCAACAAGAAGGTATAGATTTTCAAGAAACCTTTGCACTTGTTGCCAGACTTCAACCCATAAGAATGTTTCTTGCTCTTTCTAGTTTTCAAAAATTCAAAGTATATCAAATGGATGTAAAATCAACTTTTCTTAATGGAGATTTAGAATAAGAAGTTTATATTGAGCAACTAGAAGGATTCGTTCTAGGAAATGATGCAAAACTCGTATGCAAACTCAAAAGGGATCTTTATGGTTTGAAACAGGGTCCAAGGGATTGGTATTACCGTCTTGACAAATATCTACAACAACAAGGTTTCACAAAAGGTTCTACAGATAGCAACTTATACACAAAGATTGAAAATGATAAATTGCTAATTATTGTTGTTTATGTTGATGATATCATCTTTGGTAGCAATGAAGAATCCATGAGTTAGAATTTTGCTTCGGTAATGCAGCAAGAATTTGAAATGTCCTTACTTCGTGAACTTACTTATTTTCTTGGTCTACAAGATGTTATAGGAACAAAATGGATATTTAAGAATAAGTTGAATGAAAATAGAGAAGTTATTAGAAACAAGGCAAGACTTGTTTGTAAAGGGTATGCTCAACAAGAAGGTATAGATTTTGAAGAAACAATTGCACTTGTTTCCAGTCTTGAAGCCATAAGAATGTTTCTTGCTCTTTCTAGTTTTTGAAAATTCAAAGTATATCAAATGGATGTAAAATCAACTTTTCTTAATGGAGATTTAGAAGAAGAAGTTTATATTGAGCAACTAGAAGTATTCATTCTAGGAAATGATGAAAAACTCGTATGCAAATTCAAAAAGCATCTTTATGGTTTGAAACAGGCTCCAAGGGCTTGGTATTACCATCTTGACAAATATCTACAACAACAAGGTTTCACAAAAGGTTCTCCAGATAGCAACTTATACACAAAGATTGGAAATGATAAATTGCTAATTATTATTGTTTATGTTGATGATATCATCTTTGGTAGCAATGAAGAATTCATGAGTCAGAATTTTTCTTCGGTAATGCAACAAGAATTTGAAATGTCCTTACTTGGTGAACGAACTTATTTTTTTGGTCTACAAATACAAAAAACAAAAAGATGGTATTTTTCTTTCACAAACCAAATATATTAAGAAGATCTTGAAGAAGTACGAAATGGAAGATTCTAAACCAGTATGTACTCCAATGGTAACAGGATGCAGTCTTAGTTCTAATGATGAATCACCAGCAGTAAACCAACCAACTTACAGATCTAGATTGCAAGTTTTCTTTATCTAACAGGTACCGGTCCTGATATCATGCATGGAGTAGGAATTGTTGGAAGGTTCCAAGAAAATCCAAAGGAATCACATATTTAGGTAGTTAAAAGAATTTTCAAATATCTTCAAGGAACTCAAGAATTTGGACTATGGTATCCTAAAGATACAGATCTTACTCTTAATGCATATACATATGCAAATTGGGCATGAAATGTTGATGATCGAAAGAGCACTAGTGGAGGAGCATTCTATATGGGTTCACAGTTGGTGTCTTGGTTAAGAAAGAAACAAAGTTTGATTGCTTTATCTACAACTGAAGCAAAATATGTGGTTGATGCACACAACTACTTTGGATGATGCAAACATCGCAAGACATTCAAATCACGTGTACTCCACCCATCTCCATTCTATGTGATAATATAAGTGCCATCAGTATTTCGAAAAATCCAATCATGCACTCCAAGACTAAGCACATAACCATTAAGTACCATTTTCTACAAGAAAAAGTGCTTGAACAAAACGTTAAATTGGAGCATGTTCCCTCCAAAGAACAGGTTGTTGATATGTTCACCAAACCACTTCCCAAAGAAACATTTGAATATCTCAGACAAAAGCTTGGAATAGTTGTTGCATCATTCTACTGTTAAATCCAGTTTTTCAAGAGTAAGGTTCTTATACACAGGTTTCATCAAGTATAGATACGTATATACGCGAGTTTTTGTGGCTGTAGAAGCATATATGTTTTTTTGACAAAAAAATAGTGGGTTAGACTCATATATGGGTGCTTAGCCTGATATTGATGATTATAGCTTGTCGATATGCTTTGTTCATTGATTTTTATCTGACTGACAAAAATGCCTTGATGAATGACTTGTTGACACTACACAAGTAGCACAGGTTTAAGGGGACCATTAGCCTTCACTCACATTATGCATTGTTAGCATTATGGTTGTTGAGTTCAGCTATGGTTTCATTTATTTATATCATTTGTTGCATAAATCATGTAATGATCTAGGGTCTGATATATCTCCTTCTCTTATAGTCTATGTTTGAATGAGTCCTATTGGACATATGATGTAATTTATATCCCCACTATGCATGAAATGGATGATGTAATAATTGATGTATTTTAGTCATGAATAAACAATTGGTATATCCCCACTTGGTTGGGTGATTGATGGATATATGAGTCATTGGTCTTAGGGAGGTCATACTCACTTAATTGAGTTATAGAATCATGTTATTCTTCTGAAACATATCTCTACAGACTCTGCATGTACTCAGGGGGGGCATGGACAACATAATGTATATCAAAGGGGGAGAGTATCTTGGTCTGCCCTTTGCCCTTGATGTCAAAGGCGAAGAGTATTTTGGTGTTGCTTGTTATCTCTAACAGTTTCTACAGCTTGCAGTAATCAACAACAACATGGTTTCCATCAAGTCCAAAGGGGGATATTGTTGGCATTATGATACAAGTGTTGTCCTTGATGGCAACTCACTCACAGGTCAATTCAGTTTTGATAAAAGGAAACTCACAGTGTAACAAGTCTATTTAGAGGTAACAGGGCATTGGTATAAAAGAACAGGAAGATGGAACTAAGGTCTACCGATCAGAATGAAGAAGTTGAAGGAAAAGGATGGTGTAAAGTAGTTTAAGATGTATCGCCTTAGTCAAAACGACGTATACACGCTAGTTCACAGAACAAAAGAAGTGTATATGTATACACGCACTTTCATAAGAGGAAAAGAGCATACATGTTGGAAAATAAAGGAAATTCAAGAGTAAAGAATACCAGGGGTCAATACCATGGTATTAGCCCACAATATGGAGCAGGGTATTGACTTTTCGATCCCGTCCAAGAATACCAAGGTCCTAAGTGGTTTTGGTCCGAGGTATTGAGAAAGGCCAAAACTATACAAGGAGGAGAAGATCAAAAGGCCAAGGTGTGCAAGTGAAAGGGTTTCTTAGGAATACTTATGTCTAAAGTATATTTTATGTTGTAGGGGCTATGTTTGTGATTTGATCTGAAATATTTTGTGCACCTTGAATTCAATGTTGGATCAAGATCATGAGACCTAAAATGACTTACCATTGAATGATCTGACATTGGTTGGGCTAGATATGATTGTGTACACCTGTTTTAATTTTTAAATGTCATGATCTAGGTTTGTCTGAAGTTTGAAATAACAACGAAGTTGTGAGTTAATATTTGTAGATCTCTATACTGTTTCGCCTCGGTAAAATCGCGTATATACGTAGGTTCGAATCTTCCAAGTAGCATATACAAAGGAAAAGCCTATTCTTCATAAATGACTGATCTATCTGATTAGTTCTATTGTTTTACTATTGTCTATCAATGAAGTCTTCTTAGATCTGAATGTAAAACTAAATGCATAAGGAGTTTTGTACAAAACCTTATCATGTCCTATTTAAGAGAAGCAATCAAGATGTAAGTGATGGATTCCTTATAGTACTTGTTTCCATGATTTCTTGCTCCAGAATCATAACTTATTGTGAAGGGGACTTACAATAAGATATAGTCATTAAACTTGATAAAGAATACACTGCATAAAGTGAGCCCCATAGTATATTACATTGTTTACATTATTCATTGAGGGCATTGTTTACATTATTTATTGAGAGAGGACTTGAACCTAAAACTTCAAGGACCAGTGTCTGTACTCACATGACTAAGTGAAGATGTCTCACTTAGGCTAAGAGTTTCATCTCATGAAATGAAGGGAAATTGCCACTATACATTTTTATTTAATATAGGAGTACAAGGAAGATCAACATAATGATAATATCATTAACAAGTCATACGATCTAATTCAATGCTCAATAATTACGAGTAATGATATATATCATACCTTTGAGGGCATAGGTCCCCATAAGGGAGTGAGTGAAAATCTTAAATCAGTTAGGTACTGTGTGTGACTCTATATAAGTGGTTCAACTATAGGAGAATGGTGCTGGCTAGCAATCACAATTTTGTATCCTTCTTCCTTATGCTTTGAGCTTATTTAGGACGGGCATGTTGTGTCCCTAACACAACCAATGACAAGAAGACTTATATATGCGTAATGCATATTATTATTGTATTGGTTAGTCATTTAGTTCCATAGCTTAATAATGACTTAATATTTTAACAAATGTCATTTGTATAAACATACCTACTTTTATTATGTAAGCATTAAGTGATTAGTGATATGATTAGAGATAACATAAGTTTATTTAAGGGGAATGGAATGTCGTGTTCCTATACTTAATGTATTATATACATTAGATTATTTTGTTTTCCATAATCTCAATAATGCCATGTCACTAGGTTAGTTGAAATTACTTATATTAATGACTCATCACTAAGTTAGTGGATAGGGGTAAGTTATATGCATTAATGACTCACCACTATGTTAGTGGAGAAGTGATAATGTGAGAGTTGTTTTAAAAGATGCCCCCTTCATTTGTTATCAATCAATTCTACCATCAATACAAACATATTACTCATTTGATTATTGGTATTACATGAAGATGCCTTCATCTATGCTTTAGGATTTGTTGGTGCAATCCAACCTTAGGAGAGCAGGTGCCACTACGCTTATTTTTCTTCATATTTGTTTATTCTTGGAATGGTTCCAATCCAAGTATTGGAACACATCAAAGATCTTGACCCCCACCAAGCATTCAACCTATGTTTCCATATAATCTTCTCACCCGAAAGATCCGTTCTTAGATGCCCTCCCACATTATGGATGAAGACTTCGTAGCCTCCTCAACCCATGGTCTGTAAGATCCCAAACCTTAAAAATTTTGATAGATCTAGTAAACTATAGTGTTCTAATTAACATAAGCTTTCAACAAAGATAAGAACACATAAGGGATATGGAATTGCAACCACTTTATTTAATTAATTACTGCAAATAATACATGCCATAATAATTAACATAAGAAACCCTCGCCAATGGCATGCAAGGTTGCCCATCAAATGAGAAATCATAACATTGAAGCATAATCGTAGACCCTGGATGGATCCACTAGACAAATTACTCCCACAGGGCTTTCGTCCTTGGGATCAAACTAGAACTGGCCTTGCCAAGTTCTCAACAAAGGTAAAATAGATAAATAACTCCTAATGATCCTAATGCCTAGCTCCTATCCCCTTTCATAGTCTTGATGGACTCTCTAGAAACCTTACTTATTATTTTCCCTAAAAAACGAAGGAAAATACCATGATAAATACTAGGGGTAGATTCTGTCCATTTGACCATATCTAGAAAAGGGAATATTACAAATCCTCCCACCTAAATATTGCTTGCCCTCAAGAAATCCATTGTTATCCACAATAGAAGCATTTGTATATTGATATCAAGATCCCATATAACCTAGTGTACTTATCCATGCCTCCATGCTAAATATTCCTGAATGGATCCTTCGATACCTTGATCCCAAATAATCCCCCAGCCAATCCTTCCCTCAATAGATTCACCAGATCCCAAACAATCCTCCGCTCAATTCTGCCCCCAATAGATTCTCCTAGATCCAAATGCCACCTAAGTCTTGAGACCTATGGGTTATGATACCATCTCAACCCTCTGTCACTGCCCATGCTTAAGGGCCCAAGCTACAATATGCCCTTGGCTAAGAGTATCTCATTAATAGAGTTCCAACTCATAATCTTTTGCCAATCCATCTCGTGGGAAGAATATAATACACAAATGCTTGCACATGGAATAAGTCTACCATGTTGATGTTGTCAAAGGCTCAACTCATGATGCTCCACCCGATCACCCAACACGACCCATTTGTAGAACTCTACCCTGTATAAAGATGGTTTGGTAGTGCTGCAAGTCCTATCTATGTACTCCTGTAGAGGGTTTCTTTGGAACTCCCAAGTGTATTCCTCCTGTTGCCTTGTGAGGAACTTGGGACGTTCTTCTACACTAGACAATTTGGTTGTTGACTCAACACACAGCCCTATGAACTTCAACATCATAATATTTGTCTTGAAACACATGATCTTTCCCCAAAAGTCCTCTACTAGCGATTATGGTTCCCTGCTGAATGTCTTTGTACCTATTTGCACCAGATGCCTCACGACCACGACTTCAACTTGAGCCTTTGACCGACTCTCTGCGAATGGTTCATTTTGCACATTATTCTATCTTGTTTCCCCTCATGATCATGCTCATCATGTCGGTTCACTACTATTGTCTCTTCACTCAAGTTTCCTTGGCCTCCTCTATCTGTGAAGACAATATGTTGTTCATCTTCTCCAATTATCGAACATAGGTGCACTGGTGGACTTCTATCTATACTTGACTGCTCATATTCTTTATGGACATCCCCTGGAAACCTATGGACTCAGTGGTATAGGAGAATACCTCATCAATACCATCAAGTAGAATTTCCTCATGCACTTCTATCATCTTGCAAGTCTCCCTGGATAATATTACATTGCTCCTCACCATCCTAAAAATCAACTATAGAAGGCTCCCCATGATCTGAAGGAAACTCCTCTTGTTCTATCCTTGTTGCCTTATTCTTATCACCTATACATGAATGGTTAAGTTCTTAAGGTCCCTTGCAGATAAAACATATTCCTCTCCTTCTTAGTTCATTCTTGCTGCAGGTTTTACTACCTTCGTTCTTGCTTCCTCCATCAATTGTTTTAAGCTCCTTCTTAGTCAGCACCCTTCTGAGAAATTTTATGTTTTGCATGAACAACTTCTCCACTAGATTATAGGTGGTTGGTAATACAATTAGTTCCTTCTTGCAAATGGTTAATAGTTTGGATCTTAGAATCTTGCAGATGTCAGCATCTCCTTGTAGGAACAAGGACATGGTTTTTTTTCATGCTTGTTTTGACACGGCTTGGATGGGCTAATGTAATGTTGGTGCAAAAGTTCTGGAACACTTGAAAGATTAAGTCGTCACGTTACAGATTTAGCATGAATGTGAAAAAGCTAAACTCTGCCATGAGTTCTAAGATTTTGTGCTACTTCTGAAAGGTAGGAATCATGATGTTGTTCAACCCCTGAAGGGCTTCTACTATCAAATGCAATATCTCTTTCATGATGTCAATATTGTAAAGAAATAATGGCGATGTTAAAGCTATGATTCAGCTGAGACAAGAAGCAACTGCGAATTAGCCTCTTCACAATGATGCTCCTAGAGTCTAGGTTGTATTAATGAGAGCATGGTTGGCTTGAGAGCTCAACTAATTTTCTTCCATTCTGGTTGTCCCACCCTGGATAAACATGTGTCTAATTCCTCTAACTTATGAAGGTCTATGTCTAACTTTATTTGTTGCAATTAAGATCCAAGCGTGAAGAGCTTAGTCCCTCTTCCTTATTCTTCCTTCACCTCCCATGGGCACTTCGTGTACATAATAACATGACTCTTTTCGAGAATGGTTTCCTACTTTGACCGTCATTTTGGTCTAAGGAGGTATTGTTGCATAAATGACCATATATTTTCACTAGTTCATCAAGAAGTTTCTAGGCGTTTTCCAAGGCCCCTTCAAGACGGTCCATCTTATATCAAAACAAGAAAATATGCAAAAATACATTAATTCTTAATAGGGATATTTTGTATAGCCACAAACTTAGAAATGATTCTCCCTTCACTTTTTTCTTTTTCTATTATTATTATTATTTACGCCGTAAGGCATTCCCTCTAAAAAAGACATCCCTAAATGCCACCTTGCACCATTCTCCATCGTGAGATCTATTGTTAGACGATTAAAGCATTCTCAGCCATCAGATGATTTCATAACTGTTTCTCCGACTTGATGGATGATCTACCCTCACGAACTGTCTCGCACTTAATTAACGAGCATGGTATATACTTGCTATGAAACTACCTTAACTGTTTCTACGTTATGCTCAAGTTCTGCAAGCAGGGGTTTTGACTGGTTTCCAAACGTTACTATAGTTATTATGTTCGGTGCCATTATCTCTGTTATAATCGTTGTTCATGTACTAAAATTCGAAGTCCCTATGGTTTCTTACCATTGGGAACCCAGATGCTGTGGAGTTTCGAACCAACGATCGATGATCCAAAATTCTCTCTGTAACCTCCTCTTCTTCAACGGAAATCTTCTTTGGACCTAACTCTTCAATATAAGTTTCTAATTCGAGTGAATTGACAGAAATATCTTCAGCGTCTTGTGATTTCACGTCAATTTTTGCTACATCGAAGTCTAATGGAATTTTCTTCTTCTTGGCGGGCTTCCGCTTACTGGATATTGCTTTTCCAAGAGATGAAACAATTACAGGATTCGATTCTTGATCTTGAGAAACTGAAACGATCTTTACGAACTCCTCCAAATTGGCGTTGATAACATGATTGGGGAAATCTTTACATCTTAGTTTGAGGAAGGGATCGGCCTGGAATACTTTCTTTTCTTTTTTTGCTTTATGTGCCTTTTTAACTTGGAATACAAAGATTCTGACAACATCGTTCTGTTGGCCTTTGTTCCCATGGCGGAGCTGAAGCAACTACAGCTACACTTAGTGCATGCAACCGCTAGTACTGTATACTTAATATGTATATGTTACTCAAAAGACCGAAAATGTACGTTTATGTAGATATCTCCCACATTATCTCAGATATGCAGACCAGGAATCTAAGATTTAGGAATTTGGTTTTATTTTGGTATTCGTTCCAATATTAATTCCATATATCACTGTATTTACCCCATAGTCAATATACAATTTCGCATTCTACTGGATCTATATAATTTCTTATTTTTACTTTATGTTTCTGTTTTCTGTATATATAATTTCACATTTCTGCTTTAGTTTTCTGTATTTATAATTTCACATTTCTGCTTGAGGTTTTTGTATATATATTTTCTTTCTAGGAACAACTCTCATCCCATGCTACTTGTGTCATATTTAAATAAAAAACCTATCATACCTTAAATTAAGGAGAAAAAAAATTATCTATATATAATATTTGAAAAAGAAATATTGAAATTATTGGATTTTGTCTCACAATCACTTAAACTTATCATCATTAATATGTTTATATTAAGGGTTTAAAAAGTATTTAATAATAATCATATTGGGAAGCAAAACAAACACATTGCAAATGTTTTTAAAAATATTGACTACCAATATAAGTAGAATGATTCATCTCATTCTTACTATGAACCATACATATTTTGATTATGACTTCAGGTACATATCTTGATTATGAAGTCAATCTGGGTTAATATGCTTATATTATGTGTTTAAAAAATATTTAATATTGCAATTTTGGCTAATACAACAATAGTTTAAAGAATGTTTTTTCAAATCATAAAACCACAAAGGATCATAAAATGCTCTTTGTACAATTAACTCCCTTGTCTTAGCCAAGATGGATCCCCATTAGGCATGGTGTAGGCTCATAACTTTCCCTTGTCTTAGCCAAGATGGATCCCCATTTGGCATGGTGTAGGCTCATAACTTTCTCTTGTCTTAGCCAAGATGGATCCCCATTAGGCATGGTGTAGGCTCATAACTTTTCCAAAGAATCTCGATTGAACAATGTGAAGCAAAAATTGAAAATTATTTCCTTGAAGCATTGGGAAAAAACTTTGAATAAACTTCATATGTCACAAACCAATCCAAATTCCCAAAAGATTTTAAGAAGCACAAGAAGAGGAAAATTCAATCACCTTAAGAGAAAGTGGTAAAAGACTGTAAGATTTTGATCAAGTGAGATAGTTCAATATTGAAAAGAGCATCTTTTTTATCAAATATTTCCTATTTGAACTTGAAATAAGTGAGATAGTTCAATATTGAAAAGAGCATATTTTTTATCAAATATTTCCTATTTGAACTTGAAATAGCATATTTGAAGATTGAGAGGCAATCTATGCTGGAAATGTTATAGAATCTATAAATTTGTCATTATGTAAGTGATTTCTCTTTATTTACTAGATTTGAATATATTCAGTGATCTTCTGTCATGATTTTTCTCGAATTTATGCCTTACGGTGTTTCCTTTACAACCGCTGGGGCAATTGCTAGTTTATATACAAACCATACTCTCTTTATACTTACCTTTCAAATTTCTAACAACATGTGAGCTTAAGAAAAATTTCTAGCAAACTTCACAAGCCTGTTTCCCCACTACTATTATATCTCTTTTTGGACCGTGATTCGGTTGGACTCCCAAATTCATTTGATTTGTTTGGGGTTTCTTTCCACCATTACTTGAGGTTCCCCTGCTAGTAATTTGGGTTGCTCTGGGAGAGTCCTCCCTTTATGAATGCCATTGATGCTGGCACACAACAACGTAAAAACAAGAGGGAGACCTTAGAGTGAAACGGGCATTAATCCCATGGTGTTATTCCAAGCGTTTGGGAGGTCCATTCAATGCCTCCATTTGTGAAAAACAAAAAAATGGTGTTTCACGAAAGCAGTGGTTTCGGCTTACGTTTGAGAGTCAAAGTGGTTGTACCTGGAGAATAAGTGGGGAACAATCTAACTCATAATAAAGCTCCCAAATTTCGAGACGTAGTTGTCCTTAACATAATTTAGAGCTTCTTGTCCTCAATCCTGCAAGGTATGTTGATACCAATATGCAACCAAGCCCCTCTGTACTGCAATTAAACTAATTCAGAATGGGCTCTCGGCCTTCTTACAGGTTGGAACAGTCCCAAGTATTAATCTTCATCTGGTCACTTGTCATAAAATCATGCAGAGATACTGAGATCGGTGCCCAAACACCCCAAAGATTAATCAACACTAGGCTCTAGAAAGACGATGTTTTTTTTTTTTTGGAAACTTCCTGCCAGCAGAGATTTGATGATATAGATATGGTTTTCTAATTAAAAAATGAGAAATCAAATACCACCGAAGATGGAAATGTCGGCTAAGGTGAGAATAAATCTCACTGAAGTTCTTTGTATAGGCTGGTAGGATGCACAACTCTGATACCACTATAAGATCCCAAATCTTAAAAATTTGGATAGATCTAGCACACTATAATTTTCTAATTAACACAAGCTTTCAACAAACACAGAACACATAAGGGATCTAGAACTTCAAACACTTTTTTTAGTTAATTAATGCAAATAATACATGCCAAAGTATTTAACATAAGAAACCCTTGCCAATGGCATAAGGTTGCTCATCAAATGAGAAATCACAACACTGACGCAAAACTGTAGACCCGGGATGGATCCACCAGACAAATTAAGGTTGCTCATCAAATGAGAAATCGCAACACTAAAGCACAATCGTAGACCTTGGATGGATCCACAGACAAATTAAGGTTGCTCATCAAATGAGAAATTGCAACACTAAAGCACAATCGTAGACCCTGGATGGATCCACCAAACAAATTATTCCAACGGGATCTTTGTCCCTAGGATCAAACTAGAACTGGCCTTGCCAAGTTCTCAACGAAGGCAAAACAAATAAATAAATCTGAATGATCTCAATTCCTAGCTCCTATTCCCTTTAAATCCATCCATTTGACCATATCCTATAAAGGAAATATTACATGGTCTCCCAATCCCTTTTATACCTAATCGTTCCATCTTTTGTCATTCTCCCATAATCAATCCAAGGAAATCATTCAAGATATGCTACTTAAAAGTATCTTAGAGGTTTGCACTTGCTAGTCCTTAGTTCCCTCACGTTCAAATTATGATGAATGTTTAAGTCCCTTCCATCTTAGTGGTAGAAGATGTACTGGGTCAGTGGAATCACTTCAAGGAAAATGGGTTTGTTTGGAAATTCAATGGCCTATAGCTAATGCTAGCATATCCACGAAAATGATTATAGCAACTTGAATGCAAAAATAATGGACTAAAACTTCATTTATTCCTATGCAAAGGATTCTTCGAAGTCTAATTTTGACTTATTAGAAGATATAGATTTGATCCTCAGCTTTGGCCCTTAGTTTTGGGGCAAAGAAACACTATGTATGGAGTCATAGACTCCAACTTTTGATCCCACAATAGTGTTTCTCTCAGCTACTTCAGTGTGGGAAAAGGTGCCCACCCTTCCTTTTCCAATTATGGGACTTTGAATCATTGCAAGCAATAAAAAATGCCTTGAGAAAATTCCACTTTACGAGCATACAAAAACAGTGACAAAATCCAACTACCAATGCCTACATTTGCATGAATGTGAATTTCAACAAAGGCTTCTGAGCATGGTTGAAGAGGGTTGCTAAAGGCTATACCTAAGCATAACCCCTTGATTATGAGCATGTTTCCTTCCAACGTAGGCCTTGTTTCAAAACAAGACATTTTGTATCCCATAGTATCAAGAATGCAAAGGAAAGTCATCCCATATAATCTTAGAGGAAACCCACTTGGTGGAATGGAGCAACAAAGGAACACTACCTAATTAGCAGGGAACTCATAGAGGCCACACCATAGACCCAACACATTAGAATAGAAGATCAAGGAGATCCTTCAAAGACATTTTAGCAATAGGTCAAGAAGAATAAAAGATAATGAGTGCACCCACTCCCTATAAGATCCTGCGAAACAAGCCACCAATTGTGATCTAATGTATTCGACCTTGCCCTTCCTACTTAAAGAAGCAACATTATCACTAGCCACATTGCAAACTCCATGGTCATTAGCAAATCCAAAGAAGCCACAAGTCGAAAAGTCTCTAAATCAACAAGGTTCCTCCCTACCCATCAAATAGTAAATACCTCGTTATTATCCTCCTGTTTGAAACCATGTTCCCGGATCCCTTCTAAAAAAGGAACAAGGAAGTTTTGTTGATATTGTAGAAGAAGAGGAAGAGACCTTAGTTCTAAACATCAAACAAACTCTTCAAGGAAACAAGGACAATAACTATATGAAACTTGAAATGATGCGCTGCAAGAACAAGCCATGCCATTCTAAATTCAATAGGAGGAATAAATAGGAGTCTCCAAAAAGTAAAAAAGTAAACCACATCATTGGATGCCAATCTACTTACATGAAACCACCATCAAAATTCATTTTAATATGTATCGATTACATACATTGTTAAGTTCTATCTTTATTCATTAATCAAGAAACCAAAAAACAAGAACTTTGAAAGAAAGATAAAAAACACTCCTTGGAAATTCTCTTCCCTAAACAAGTTGAGTATTCATTCTTTAATCAACTCTATAATAATAATAATAATCTAATTTTAAGTTTAGGGACAAACCAAGGGCTAAATTGGTGTATAAGGCTATAGGAAGGTGTACATACTCTACCTTCTCTAAATTTGAACCTGTAATCTCTTTGGAAAAAACACATGTTCTTAATCATTTAAGTCGTTCATAGTGTACTATTTCAAATAAAAAAATATTAATATTTCAAACACATATAAATAAATTTATTTTAAGTTGAAAACATTTTTATCTTCATTTCTTTTTATATCTCTCCTTACTTGATAATCTAAAAAATCTAAAATTAAATATAAATTTATGCTATCTCTTTAACATTCTCATCAAAACTTACTCTAAAAGCACATTGAAAAGCTAAATTAATATTTAAAATTACTTAAAAAAATTATACCCCTACATACATATTCTTAATCATTAAACACATTCACATTATACTTTTTCAGATAATTAAAAAAAAAAAAAACTTTTTTATTTACATTTCTTTTTATACCTCTCTTAATAAAAAATCTGAAATTAAATATGAATTTATGCAATCTATTTTCAATTCTCTCTTTATAAGACGTTGGCATGCCCGTCCCGTCTGTTCATAAATTTCAACGACGGTGACATGGATACTGTAAAGCTGATGTGTCATTATGAAGAAGTGATTGTGTCTTGATTCTGACGTTAAAATTTCAAAAAGTAAAAGTGAGTATCATTAATAATTTTAAATTTATAAAATATTTTTATATTTATTAGGTCAGAAATGTAAGTTAAATTAATCTATTTTGATATTTAAATTTAAATTATTATTAACTATATATTACTAGACTCTGATAATGCAAAATTCACATCTAAGGAAATTCAAAACCAAACCTTACAAATAACCAGTCAGAGACTGTCACGTCATGGTTTAATAATTCCCTTTGATCATGGCTGTATTCATTAGTCTCTGCCCGCCATTAAGTAAAAGCATAGGCGGTCAATCTCCAAAATTCCTGTCAGGGCCAGGGACAGACAACCAAAAATCTTCTGTCCACCTTCACCTAGGCCAGGGACAAAAAACCAAAAATTTTCTGTCCACCTTCTCACCACCCGTGAATCATGGCAACCAATAAATCTCATGCTATCGGATTTTAAATGAACTGTGGTTGTATATGTCAGGTTTAATTTCGATCTTAGTAAAATTGAACGGTGAGCTCATTAATTTCGATCTTAGTAAAATTGAACGGTGAGCATGGTGAGCATATACGGCCGCTGTTCATAGATTTTTTGAAAAGCAAATAGTCGAAGGCGAAATTATGGCTTACCGAGACAGGTCCTTAGGGTTAGTGATTTCATTCACCATTTTAATGGAGTCTACCTTTCAACAGTGAAAGTGGAACCAAAACCAGGACACAATAACGTGATGCCAATTATGGCTTTTACCATAGTCAATCTGGTTGCAGCCGGCATTCCACTGTGTTGTCGTTAGTGTTGTATGCTGTCGAGCCCTTGTGAACTGCGAAAATACAATGGCAAGTATGTATGTGTATCTGGTTTTCAGAATTAAAAATTGGAAAAGGACATCCAGCGTTCGTTGCATGACGTTTTAATGACAGTGCACAAACACTGAATCTCTGCCCTTCTTACAAATTGTACTCTGCGTCATTATTAGACCATTGGACCAAGGCCGCATGGATCAGACTGAATATTTATTATGAAGTTATATGGTATAAAGTAGAACTCAAAAACAGTTTTCTCTCATTCAGAAATTGGTCTGGGATTGGAATATAATTTAAGACTTAGCTAGTTTCTATATGATGTAAAGAGAGGTAAAGAAATATGTTAATGATTTAGTATTTAAAGGTATCATGAATTAAACATGTTAATAGTTCAATATTTAAAGACATTTTATCGGAGGAATTAAAGCTTGTCCCTTAAAAATTAGCAGCCTTTATTGAATAAGGGTGATAACTCACATTTATGGTTTATATACATTCTCACTATGAAGTAAACACGTTAATAATTCAATATTTAAAGACATTTTACGAGAGGAATTAAAGCTTGTCCCTTAAAATTCAGCCGCCTTTATTGAATAAGGGTGATAACTCACATTTATGGTTTATATACATTCTCACTATGAAGTAAACACTTTAATAGTTCAATATTTAAAGACATTTTACAAGAGGAATTAAAGCTTGTCCCTTAAAAATCAACAGCTTTTATTGCATAAGGGTGATAACTTACATTTATGGTTTATATACATTCTCACTGTGAAGTTTAGTTACCAGAAACCGGACGATGTTCCTCATTTCTGGCAGAAACCTTCCAAGAAACCTTCCAAGAAACCGCAACCATACTAGAAACGCCGTCTGCAACGGCCGTTTTCGTTTTCACTCGCAAGAAACAGTTTCCCGCGAAGCGAAACAGTTTCTTCTCGGCGTTTCCGGATAAACTTGCAGTTAAATTTATTTTTTTGCTGGGATCAACTGTTCATAGCTCAGTCCTGTAATATCCTCTTTTAGCCTAATTTAATAAAACCTCTGTTCTATCGTGCATATCAATGCATGTATATGTACTCCATTAAAATGATTCTGAGTGCTGTGAGATTTTCTGTAACTCATACGACTTCAGTGATATTTTAATCGTAAAAGCAACAGAAAGATCATGCAAAAAAAAATGATTTTCCATGTGCATACTTACCGGGGAGTAAGGGAGTCCATGGCCTGATATTGTTGCTCGAGCAGATTCACAATGGTAGTGAAATTAAGAGATGATTTCCTCGTAATACACAATGAGTCTCTGACTTAAATAGAAATGCTTGCATACAAAAAGGAAGGAGCTTGGCAATATCCGGGAAAAAGGAAACAAACGAAAGAAAACTCCAAGATCATTAAGCATTAGGTATGGAGTTGATGGGAAATTGTCAACGAATCTGACTTTACATAGAAAAATGGAGAAGCTATCTGGGAAACAGAAAACAAATAGAAAGAAAATCCTAGAAATCTAAGTCGGAACAGGATTGCAAGTGAACTTCTCCATACCTGAATTAAAAGAACAAATTTAATTATTTATATTTCAAATCTCTTATTCTTATTGATGTTTGCTATTTTCTTGGAATTAATGATGGCTAAATTTTTGGATCTACAAAATTATCACTTCTTTCTTAAAACTAAATTAGTATTTACAATTGTTTTTTAACAATTTCATGAGCAAAAACATTGCAGGTTTATGATTAATGCTTTGTTTATATTGTTCACCTTTAATATGGTGTTTTTCTCTCTCCTCGTTTCTTATATGCGAAACCTCCAAACTTCGTTTCTCGTACCGTTCTCGTTTCCCGTTTCTCGTTTCTGGTAACATAGCTGTGAAGTAAACACGTTAATAGTTCAATATTTAAAGACATTTTACCAGAGGAATTAAAGCTTGTACCTTAAAAATCAGCCGCCTTTATTGCATAAGGGTGATAACCCACATTTATGGTTTATATACATTCTTACTATTAAGTTGATGGCCATTGAATTATAATAAGTCTCCACTCTTATTTAAAAACAATAGTAATTCTAACCCCCAATTTGCTAATTATCATGCAGCGCAATGAACTTAACTTTTCTACCCAAAACCCTTTTTAAAGGTGCAATTCTTTTTAATGATAGGAACTTTGTCCTTTTTATAATGTAATTTAATAAAAGTTAAAGAGATAGTATCAATTTCAAAGTAATTCTCTGAAATTTCATTATATATGTTTTTTATAAAAATTTAATTTAGTTATTAATAATTATTAAGTGAATGAGTTCTTTGTCGGGAGGAGCTGGGAGACACACTGAGGAGGCCGCTGCTGTAGCAACCAACTAGATGCCCCTGCCGGATTTATCCACCTATCTCTGCGTGAGATTTGTCTCCTGGTAAGTCTATATTCCGAGGCTTTCATCCTACATTCTTGACGTGGCCGTCCATGGTCGTTTCACCTTCATGCATCATATTTTGCTGACACGATACCTGCTTCACTCTCTCCTATTTCCTCTGTTTATATACTGCATTTTCTCTTGGACATACATTTTTCCGTTCTCTTCCCTGTGCCCCCTGGCACGGGGCTGCACCATTTTTGCCTGTCTCAGCTCTTTCTCCGGCCACAGACCCATTCCATATACACTATCCTTCCCTCTAGTTTTTTTCTGCTGGCGGTTCTTCATCCCATTCCTCGTTGTGTCATTTCCCAGGTACACTTCTTATCTTTTCCCTTTGGAACTATTTATGTATTTTTCTATATCTGGTTCATTTGATTATGTCTGATGGGGATATATTTCCATGAATAGTTATACAATTTTTCTTAATATGATTTTCCTGGGCTGCTCTTACATGCTGTGGATTTCTATCTGGTTCCAAGGCCTCATTTTTGCCTTCCACATTCTGTCCTTGCTTGCTGCGATTTATGTATGTCTCGTCATATTACTTATCGTCTGGTTATGCCTCCACTACATATGATAATTATGCTCTCTGAATTTTTTAAAAATCTGAAGGGTTATGTTCGTGTTTACAAACCATGCGCTGAATTCCGCTTCTACATTGGTTCTTGGTGGTGTATTTTCACCATTTACTATTGCTGCCTAGAGTGCCATGGGAATTCATCCTCATAAGAAGCCGATTCTGGTTTCTTTCATCTCTGCAATGCTCTGGTTTTTTGGTCGGTTTCTTTTCTCCGATCCTTTTTCCGGCACTGACCCATTATTTCCGATGTATGCCTTTTTTACTTTCTAGCTCATTTATGATTGGATCTCTCGGGATATCTTTGGCCTGTTTCTTGTTGGCCTTTTTGGGGATCAGAGTTGTCCTCTCCTGACTATATCTTCCTCATTTGGGATTTGCCGGCGTCTTTTGTCATCCTTTTCGCTTCTCTAATTATCGATATGTCCTTTTGTGCCTCGTCACATGTCCTTTTTGACTGATTCTGGCATTTTCTCCCTTCTCAAGTCTTCCTTGCTGTACTCTCATATATACGGCAGCATTTATCTGGGCATACTCCATCCAGGTTTTTTCTCGCCGCCACTTCTCTCCTCTGCTCACATATCCCTTATATCAGTGGGTACGCATCTTTTTGAACGTTAACACTGACATCTCCATTTATTTGGACTGACTCTCTCTCTGACCTTTTTTATCTCATGGCTTCGGCATCCGGCTCATCTTCCACGGAGGCGATGATTTGGGCCACTATTCTTGCTGAGGAGGCACGGGACCCGGGTCGATCCTTGCCGACTGAACGCTCCACCATGGATCATTCCACTATCCACCAGTCCATCCATGCGTCCTATCCTGGCCATGGCATTGATACTGTGGGGGTTCATTCTTCCCAATATGATGCTGCCGCGCACAAGACTTACAACAAATCTCGTATTCCGGCCAAATCATCGGCCCCCCCGCCTGCCATTGACTTGGATAATCCTCATCTTGCTGAGCGGATTGACAGTCTTCAGAAATTTTCCCTTATTTGCCGCTGGCATTTCCCGGAAATGAGCGACATGGAGATGAGGAAATGGATAGTTGACCATTGGAAGCCTGTGATTGGTTACACACCTATCATATCCCATCTCATGAAGGACTGGTATTGTTTTCATTTTCTTGATGCTGCTGACACTGATGTTATTCTTCGTGCTCCATGGGTTTTCAAGTGGAGTTTCCTTGCCCTTCATCGATGGTACATTGGGTATGACCCATTGAAGAACACGCCATCTCACAATCTGATTTGGGTGAAGCTACCGAATCTTCCTCTGGAAATGTGGTCGAAAGAGATTTTAGAAATTATTGGAAATTCTATTGGCCGGTTTGTCTACATCGACCCTTGGTGCATTGGCGAAAAAGACAAAAGGATCGCTTGGATCCTCATTGACCGTGCCTACAAGGGTGGATATCCTGAACACATTGATATCACTTGGCGTGGCTTGTAGATCTCTCAACGCCTGGACTTTTGGGGCATCCCTTTCCGATGTGTTGTCTGTCATAAGACTGGACACCTCATTGAAAAATCTCCCAGAAGGGACGCCCATAGACGTCGTTTCCCTCTTCATAAAAAATCGTCTCGATGCCACCCTCTTGACTCTGTTTCTTTCTTGGCCCCCCCGTCATCTGCCCCACTTCCTCCTCCATCGACATCTCCCCGTCCCTCCACTGATCATCCTTCCATTTCTCCTGTTAGATCGGATCTGGCCTGGGTTAATCTCCCCCATTCGCGCTCTCCTCTCCAACCCTCTGCCTCCATCCCAGAGCCTATCGATGACATTCCTATCAGATCACCCTCCCCTATTCCGATCGGAGATATATCCAGGGGTTCCCTCCCCATATTCATTTCCTCCTCCTCCCCCCCTCGTGTTACTCTCCCCCTGTCCAAAAAGGGAAAGGAACCCATCGCTGCGGCCACCCCTGTTAATTCTCCCACTTCATCGCTCGCCAACCTTTTTGACAGCGATATTGACATTTTTCTACATCATAAATCTGTGGAACTTGGACCGCTCACCATTCATAAGCACTTTCACCGTTCCTCTCCCATCATCAGCCTGGCGTCTGGCAAAAATATTACAGTTCGGAAGACTTCCAGGGGGGGCTCTCGCCACTTCCGGGGAAGATCCAATTGTCCGGAGCAGGGGGTCCGCTCATTATCTCTGGTCGACGTTCCGATATTTGATATGTCCTCCCCACGGTCTCAGCCTCTTAGAGCAGATGCGGCTGGCCCATCCATTCCATGATGGACATCGTCTCCATGAATATCCGTGCGCTCGGTGTTGGCCCAAAATATCTTGCACTTAAAAATATTTTCTTTTCTGCCCGGCCGAAGATCATTCTTATACAAGAAACTATGCATGACATACAATCTTCCATTGCCTATTTCCGGAAGATATTTCCCTCCTGGTTTATGGTGGCTATTGATGCTTGTCGTCACTCTGGCGGACTCGCCGTTATGTGGAACCCTCTTTGGATACGCGCAATTGCCTACAAATGCTTTGCTGGCATCTTGTTATCTGCCACATTTTGGGGGCATCGACTTCCTATTCATATTCTTAACATATACGCTCCATATATGCACAGATTTCCATTTTGGGACCGCTTCTTTTCATCGGATCTATGTGAGATTCGACATTTGATGATTGTAGGGGATATGAATTTTACCCTCTGTCCTGATGAAGTTTGGGGTGGTGGCAGGAAAATGGATCCGCTCACAGATTTCCTAAGGAACCATCTTTTGCACAAGAATTTCATCGATGTTTCTCCTTCTATGCTAACTCATACATGGGATAATGGCCAGTCCGGTGATGCATATATTGCCAAACGAATTGACCGTGTTATCATTCAGGTGGACATTCTTGAATCTGTGCGTATGCCTTTTCTTTCCATTGGCAATGATTCCATATCTGATCATCGGTCGGTCTACATTCAATGGCGGCATCGACTCTTTAGCCAGCATTTTCCTTTCAAATTTGATCGCACCTTCATTGATGACCTGGGTTTTATTCTCGTCGTCTCTGACGCTTGGAATGCCTCGGTCTTCAAATCTTCTAATAATGCCCCCACCTTTCGTGAGCGTATGAACTTCATTTGCTCCAAAGTCAAGATCTGGCCAATGGAGAAGAGGAAGCGTGACCGATCTACATTGCAGAAGATTCAAAGTGATTTGGACCACATCCACTCCGCACATGATCCTAAATCTTTATCTTTTAATATCAGGTGTCAGATTGCTGAATTATCTCGCCGCAAGATTCACTTATTAAAGATGGAGGAATCCTCATGGCGTCTTAAGAGCAGGGCATTATGGCTCAGGATGGGTGATCGGAACACTAAATTTTTCCATTTGTATGAAAATCATAGGCGAGAGATTAATGCCATCTGGAGAATCAACGATGGAAATGGTCGTCATTTCTACTCACAACAGGACATCACCAACGCTGCCCTTATACACTTTAAAAATCAATACAGTCGGGGCATGGGAAGCGCTATTCATGACATACTATGGGGAATTGAATTATTCCCCACCATGTTTGATGATGACATCAACGACTCCATATACCAGCCGATTTCTGAGGATGAGCTCCACGGGATCCTTAAAGCATTCAGCAAAGACAAATGTCCTGGCCCAGATGGTTGGACCATCAAATTCTTCTTACATTTCTTTGACCTTATCAAGCATGACCTCATCTGGATGATTGAGGACTCACGCATAACTGGGCGCATACATCCACATACTTCATCTACTTTAATTGCTCTCATCCCAAAGAAGAGAGATGCGGATTCCTTTTCTGATTATAAACCGATCTCATTGTGCAACATTTCCTTCAAAATCATATCAAAGATCATTGCAGAGCACATTAAGGGCACACTGGCCACACACTTATCTAAATACCAACATGCATTTGTTAAAGGCCGGAACATATTGGACGCAGTTGCTTCTACACAGGAATGTATCTATTCTATGTTCTCCAGATGCATTGACGGGGTTGTTCTCAAAATCAATTTACAAAAGGCATATGACTGTATAGGCTAGGGCTTCATCAGATGCCTATTGGCTAAGATTGGTCTTCGGGTTGAGATGATCAGCTGGATCATGGCATGCATTGAGGGCATCAATTATGCTATCAATATCAACGGTATTCCTTCTCCATACTTCTGTGCTGAAAGGGGTCTCCGCCAAGGTTGCCCTCTGGCTCCCATCATTTTTATCCTCGCTATGAACACTCTTAGTCTTCACATCAACAAGGCCACGAATGAACAGAGATGTATCCCCATAAGAATCAGCAGACACTTTTCATTATCTCACAATCTATTTATGGACGATGTTCTTCTGTGCGCCATGCTACACCGCTCATCATGGGTCTGCTTATTCGACATTCTCAATAACTTTCAAAAGGCCACGAGACTTATCATCAACAAGCTCAAATCTATTTTATATTTTAATGGAGCTGACATGGTATTGATTAACAACATTGCTGATATGTTTGGGGTTCATGCATATCCAATCCAGAGCGGTATCACTTATCTTGGCTTCCATTTAAAAACACACAAATATTCGGCCATTGATTGGGAATGGCTTATTGAGCATTATTATAATAAAATATCTTCATGGGAATTCCGAGCATTGTCACTGGCTGGCAGAGTGACTCTCACTATGGCGGTTCTAACTCATCTATCTGTTTACTGGGCTCATTTGTTTTACATACCCTCTAGCACCATTCAACGTCTCAATAAGATCTCAGCAAACTTCATATGGGGTGGCTCGTCCACACACCAAAAAATCCATCTCGCAAAATTGAAGGACATATCTATTCCAAAACAACAAGGTGGATGGGGCATAAAGGATCTTCGTCTGTTTGGCTTCGCGCTTTTATGCCACTCATTATGGAGGGGCGTTTTCGGATGCTCTCCATGGAGAAATCTCATACATCAAAGATATATGAAGGGGAAGCACATTGAATATTGGTACAAGAAAGGGACCATTGGACCACGAAATGGTTCTCCGATATGGCTCAGCATGAGGAAGGTTGAAGCTTTATTCTTGTCTCGCTTACGTTGGCGGTTTTTTACAGGTAGCAATGTTCTCATCGGTATCGACCCCATTGTTTGTGGTCATGGTGATCTCCACTTTCCAAGGGCTCTCATCACTCATTTTTAGCGGCATGGTATATTCACTTGGGACAAGCTTATCAATGAATGGCGTGGCCCCACCCCTATTTGGAAGGATGTCTGTGATCTCAACTTACAGGACATATTGGAAGGAATATGGAAATCGATCATTGATACATTAACTGGGGGCGGTTTCCATCGACACGGCCATGCTGATCACCTTCAATGGACTGTTTGTAGTTTTCAGAGACCTGTGTCTGTCAGAGACATTTATAGATATTTGATCAGCAACAGAACATCTTACACACTTCCGACATTTCCATATATATTCTGGAAGGCGAAATGTCCTCCAAAGATTATACATTTTGCATGGCTAGTCTTCTACAATAAAAATCTCACATGGGACAACCTCAGAAAGCGCTCATGGCACGGCCCCAACAGATGTTCTATGTGTGAAACCGATGAAGAAACCAACCTCCATATGTTTATCAAATGCCCATCCACCCTGCGGATCTGGTATATTCTGGCTAATATTTTTGATTTTCCACTGATTGATTTTGATTCTCCTAGTGCAGCTCTTATATGGTGGAGCAGACAAAATGGGAACCGGCGTTTTCTCATCCTCATTTTTCTATGGTCTGCATGGAAATGGCGGAACGCCCGTATCTTCAATGACTCCCACATGCCATCATTCTACATTTTGGACAATATCATGACATCGTGGCACATGATATATGGATCCATTTGATAATGCATGTTATATTTGATATTTTCTATATCTGACTATATGCTACTAGGATCCCATTTTGATGTTTCTTAATACTCAGACGTATATATGTCAACTGATATGACTGATATATATGTATATGTAGGCATACTAGATATATGTGGCATATGTGATACATGATATGTGCGATATGTGGCACATTCATACATATACATCTGTTTTTATATTTTCTTAATATAATATATCTCGCTTTTTTTCTTCTGAAAAAAAAAAAA
>APFE031159329.1:81537-107024 GCA_000404065.3 Pinus taeda
ATTTTATCACAAGTTTACCCAAGTTTGAGGGAAAGAGTGTCATCATGGTGGTAGTTGACAGACTTACCAAGTATGCACCTTTTGTGCATTATCACATCCATTTAAAGCTAGTACAGTTTCTACTGCATTTATGGAAACAATTCAAAAGCTACATGGAAACCCAAAGATTATTGTAAGTGACAGAGATCCCATTTTCACTGGAAATTTTTGGACATAATTAATTTCTTGTCTTGGTACTCAGTTAGCTCATAGCTCATCTTATCATCCTCAATCTGATGGGCAAACTGAGATAGTAAACAAATGTTTGGAAGGATATCTTTGTTGCTTTGTATTTGATAAACAGACACAATGGGTCAAATGGTTGCCTCTGGCTGACTGGTGGTATAACACTTCCTTCCATACTGCAACAAAAATGACCCCGTTTATGACACTTTATGGATATCATCCACCATCCATCACATCATATTTAAGAGAAAATTCTAAGGATCAAGCAGTGGAAGATCACATCGAGCATCAACAACAAGTTCTCCAACTCTTAAAGGATAACCTCACCTTGGCGTAGAATAGAATGAAACAGTAGGCAGATCAACATTGCAACGAAAGAAGTTTTGATGTAGCTGATTGGGTATTCCTACAGCTACAACCATATAAACAAATGTCCCTCAAGCAAGCTAAGAAGGATAATAAATTATCACCAAAGTATCATGGTCCGTACAAGGTGTTGCAAAAGATAGGTACAAGGTGACAATATTCCAATTCAAACAATATTTCCAGAACTTGATGAGGAAGGAAAAATCATATTGGAACCTAAAGCAGTCAAAGAAACAAGAACTCGACAACTATGAAATTGATCAATTTCAGAGTATGTCATCAAGTGGAAGAACTTACCCATTGAAGATTCCACATGGGAGGATGAGAATTTTATACAGAAGCATCCAGAACTACTCAAGTGTTGAGGACAACACTTTTTTGAAGGAGAGGGGCATGTTAGGTCCCTATAATACTAGTGACTCCCCCATTACTATTGTCATTGTATCCCTTATTGTTATTATTGTGCTCCATAGAATCCCACTATTGTTATTTTTGGGTTTTTATATTATTATTGTTAGTTCAGCTTAGTTATATTGTGACCCCTTAGACTCCTATATATAGAAAGGAATTTTTGTCATTTGTATCATCCAAGAATTGTTCATTTCTGTAATGTAAATGAGGCTGCCCCCTCAAAGAGGCTAAATTCTAAGGCGTTGATCTATCTTTTCTATATTTTTGTGAGCTGGTTTCATAACACTTTAGAGTTTTTGGAAGCAAATGTTTCATCAAAAGGACCGATGAAAAACTTGGTAAGTTTGAACGTAGAGCAGACGAAGGAATTATTCTTGGTTATTCATCTAGAAGCAAAGGATACAAATATTATAATAAAAGACTTCGGAAAATTGTTGAATGCATTGATGTTGTAATTGATGAAGCATGTAGAAATTTGGAAGAAATGAAATCAACTGAGGAATATGACAATGGGAAGATGGGGAATGCTTTCCCATATCAAATCAAAATGATATAGAAGAAGAAACCAATGAAGCACTAGAAGAAGATACAATAGACAAGGAAAAGACTCCATCCAGGTATGTTCATAAGAATCATCCAAAATCTCAAATTCTAGGAGTAAAAGGGTTTGGAGTACAGACAAGAAGAACTCTTATAGGGACCTCAAGTTATATAGCATTACTATCCTCCACAGAACCACATAATGTAAATGAAGCTAGACAATATGAATGTTGGGTTAAGGGCATGGATGAATAACTCGACCAAATTGAAAAGAATGATACTTGGGAATTAGTTCATAGACCTCGTGATAAAAATGTTATAGGAACAAAATGGATATTTAAGAATTAGTTGAATGAAAATGGAGAAGTTATTAGAGACAAGGTAATACTTGTTTGTAAAGGGTATGCTCAACAAGAAGGTATAGATTTTCAAGAAACCTTTGCACTTGTTGCCAGACTTGAACCCATAAGAATGTTTCTTGCTCTTTCTAGTTTTCGAAAATTCAAAGTATATCAAATGGATGTAAACTATTTTTTTTTTAATGGAGATTTAGAATAAGAAGTTTATATTGAGCAACTAGAAGGACTCGTTCTAGGAAATGATACAAAACGCGTATGCAAACTCAAAAAGGATCTTTATGGTTTGAAACAAACTCCAAGGACTTGGTATTACCGCCTTGACAAATATCTACAACAACAAGGTTTCACAAAAGGTTCTATAGATAGCAACTTATACACAAAGATTGAAAATGATAAATTGCTAATTATTGTTGTTTATGTTGATAATATCATCTTTGGTAGCAATGAAGAATCCATGAGTTAGAATTTTTCTTTAGTAATGTAGCAAGAATTTGAATGTCCTTACTTCGTGAACTTATTTTCTTGGTCTACAAGATGTTATAGGAACAAAATGGATAGTTAAGAATAAGTTGAATGAAAATGGAGAAGTTATTAGAAATAAGGCAATACTTGTCTGTAAAGGGTATGCTCAACAAGAAGGTATAGATTTTGAAGAAACCTTTGCACTTGTTACCAGACTTGAACCCATAAGAATGTTTCTTTCTCTTTCTAGTTTTCGAAAGTTCAAAGTATATCAAATGGATGTAAAATAAACTTTTTTTATTGGAGATTTAGAATAAGAAGTTTATATTGAGCAACTAGAAGGATTCGTTCTAGGAAATGATGCAAAACTCGTGTGCAAACTCAAAAAGGATCTTTATGGTTTGAAACAGACTCCAAGGGCTTGGTATTATTGTCTTGACAAATATCTACAACAACAAGGTTTCACAAAAGGTTCTACAGATAGCAACTTATACGCAAAGATTGAAAATGATAAATTGCTAATTATTATTGTTTATGTTGATGATATCATCTTTGGTAGCAATGATGAATCCATGAGTTAGAATTTTGCTTCGATAATGCAGCAAGAATTTGAAATGTCCTTACTTTGTGAACTTACTTATTTTCTCGGTCTACAAGATGTTATAGGAACAAAATGGATATTTAAGAATAAGTTGAATGAAAATAGAGAAGTTATTAGAAACAAGGCAAGACTTGTTTGTAAAGGGTATGCTCAACAAGAAGGTATAGATTTTGAAGAAACATTTGCACTTGTTTCCGGACTTGAAGCCATAAGAATGTTTCTTGCTCTTTCTAGTTTTTGAAAATTCAAAGTATATCAAATGGATGTAAAATCAGCTTTTCTTAATGCAGATTTAGAAGAAGTTTATCTTGAGCAACTAGAAGGATTCATTCTAGGAAATGATGAAAAACTCGTATGCAAACTCAAAAAGGATATTTATGGTTGGAAACAAGCTCCAAGGGCTTGGTATTACCATCTTGACAAATATCTACACAACAAGGTTTCACAAAAGGTTCTACAGATAGCAACTTATACACAAATATTGGATATGATAAATTGCTAATTATTGTTGTTTATGTTGATGATATCATCTTTGGTAGCAATGAAGAATCCATGAGTCAGAATTTTTCTTCGGTAATGCAACAAGAATTTGAAAAGTCCTTACTTGGTGAACTTACTTATTTTCTTGGTCTACAAATACAGAAAACAAAAGATGGTATTTTTCTTTCACAAACCAAATATATCAAGAAGATCTTGAAGAAGTACGAAATGGAAGATTCTGAACCAGTATGTACTCCAATGGTAACAAGATGTAGTCTCAGTTCTAACGATGAATCACTAGTAGTAAACCAACCAACTTACACATTTATGATTGCAAGTTTGCTTTATCTAATAGGTATCGGACCTGATATCATGCATGGAGTAGGAATTGTTGGAAGGTTCCAAGCAAATCCAAAGGAATCACATCTTTAGGTAGTTAAAAGAATTTTCAAATATCTTCAAGGAACTCAAGAATTTGGACTATGGTATCCTAAAGATACATATCTTACTCTTCATGCATATATAGATGCAGATTGGGTAGGAAATGTTGATGATCGAAAGAGCACTAGTGGAGGAGCATTCTATATGGGTTCACAGTTGGTGTCTTGGTTCAGAAAGAAACAAAGTTCGATTGCCTTATGTACAACTGAAGCAAAATATGTGGTTGATGCACACAACTACTTTGGATGCTGCAAACATTGCAAGACATTCAAATCACATGTACTCCACCCATCTCCATTCTATGTGATAATACAAGTGCCATCAGTATTTCGAAAAATAAGATCATGCACTCCAAGACTAAGCACATACCCATTAAGTACCATTTTCTACAAGAAAAAGTGCTTGAACAAAAGGTTAAATTGGAGTATGTTCCCTTCAAAGAATAGGTTGTTGATATATTCACCAAACCACTTCCCAGAGAAACATTTGAATATCTCAGGCAAAAGCTTGGAGTAGCTATTGCATCATTCTACTGTTAAATCCAGTTTTTCAAGAGGAAGGTTCTTATACGCGGCTTTCATGAAGTATAGTCATGTATATATGCGGGTTTTTGTGGCTGTAGAAGTATATATGTTTTTCTGACAAAAAAATAGTGGGTTAGACTCATATATGGGCGCTTAGCCTGATATTGATGATTATAGTTTGTCGATATGCTTTGTTCATTGATTTTTATCTGACTAACAAAAATGCCCTGATGAATGACTTGTTAACATTACACAGGTAGCACAAGTTTAGGGGGAGCATTAGCATTCACCCACATTATGCATTGTTAGCATTATGGTTGTTGAGTTCAGCTATGGTTTCATATATTTATATCATTTGTTGCATAAGTCATGTAAAGATCTAGGGTGTGATATGTCTCCTTCTCTTATAGTCTATGTTTGAATGAGTCCTGTTGGACATATGATGTAATTTATATCCCCACTATGCATGGAATGGATGATGTAATAATTGATGTATTTTAGTCATGTATAAACAATTGGTATATCCCCACTTGATTGGGTGATTGATGGATATATGAGTCATTGGTCTTAGGGAGGTCATACTCACTTAGTTGAGCTACAGAATCATGTTATTCTTTTGAAACATATCTCTGCAGACTCTACATGTACTCAGGGGGAGCATGGACAACATAATTATATCAAAGGGGGAGAGTATCTTGGTCTGCCCTTTGCCCTTGATGTCAAAGGGGAAGAGTATTTTGGTGTTGCTTGTTATCTCTAATAGTTTCTACAACTTGCAGTAATCAACATCAACATGGTTTCCATCAAGTCCAAAGGGGGATATTGTTGGCATTATGATACAAGTGTTTTCCTTGATGGAAACTCACTCACAGGTCAATTCAGTTTTGATAAAAAGAAACTCACAGTGTAACAGGTCTATTTAGAGGTAACAGGGCATTGGTACAAAAGAACAGGAAGATGGAACTAAGGTCTACTGATCAGAATGAAGAAGTTGAAGGAAAAGGATGGTGTAAAGTAGTTTAAGATGTATACACGGGTTCTCTTAGTCAAAACGTCGTATACACGCTAGTTCAGAGAACAAAAGAAGTGTATACGTATACACACACTTTCATAAGAGGAAAAGAGCATACATGTTGGAAAATAAAGGAAATTCAAGAGTAAAGAATACCAGGGCTCAATACCATGGTATTAGCCCACAATATTGAGCAGAGTATCGACTATTTGATCCTGTCCAAGAATACCAAGGTCCTAAGTGGTTTTGGTCTGAGGTATTGAGAAAGGCCAAAACTATACAAGGAGGAGAAGATCAAAAGGCCAAGGTGCGCAAGTGAAAGGGTTTCTTAGGAATACTTATATCTGAAGTATATTTTATGTTGTAGGGGCTATGTTTGTGATTTGATCTGAAATATTTTGTGCGCCTTGAATTCAATGTTGAATCAGGATCATGAGACCTAAAATGACTTACCATTGAATGATTGGATATTGGTTGGGTTAGATCTGATTGCGTACACTTGTTTTAATCTTTAAATGTCATGATATGGGTTTGTCTGAAGTCTAAAATAACAACGAAGTAATGAGTTAATATTTGCAAATAGATATGCAGTTTTGCCTCGGTAAAAGCGCGTATACACGTAGGTTCGACTCTTCCAAGTAGCATATACAAAGGAAAATCCTATTCTTCATAAATGACTGATCTATCTGATCAGTTCTATTGTGTTACTATTGCCTGTCAATGAAGTCTTCTTAGATCTTACTGTAAAACTAAATGCATAAGGAGTTTGGTGTCTGATTGATTAATTGTCTAAGTGAGAAGGGTTATCTCTCTTACTGCCTGTGTAAAGCTATGTAAATTGATAGTAGATGTTCAATATATTGCTGGTTGGTACAAACTTGATTCTGAAGTTTTATGTTTCAGTAGTTTTGAAGGTATACATAGGTTTGGTTAAAGGAAGTATCGTATACACACAGGTTGGGTTCAGTAAAGTAGTGTATACATTCTGATGCATGATTTTTTAGGTTACAGCTAGTTCTGAATGATGATGCAGGTTTCTGGGTTCAACATAGTGTTTTGGTGACAGTGATCTGACTGTTCAGATTAACTGATTATTGATTGAAGCAGTTTGAAAGTTCTGATGGGTCTAGTATGAAAATTTGATTAAACGAGGCCTTCATTTGTATTTTTATGTACCAAGAGCATCTAGTTTGAAAATGTACGATACATTGTCCCTAGAGGAAGAGAGAAGGTCGTAGCCTTCTATAGGCCGATGCCTACATACTAGTAAACACATTGGCTAGTACAAGAGCTAGGGGGTTGTATCTCCTTTCCAGTAGAAGTTGGAAAATGAGAAAAGATTATAGCCTTCTGTAGGTGGGTGCCTGTGTACTTGTATGAGTCTACACCAGTACAAGATTGTAAATAGATTTTCTTAATATTAAAAGAAGACAGAGACGACAACAACAGGTGGTTTTTCTCCCGCATTGGGTTTCCACCTTAAATCTTGGTGTTCATGTGTGTTGCTTATGTGTGATGGTTTATTATGTTTTTAGTGCACTGTTTAACAAGGAACTGATGCACTAATTAAATATCAAGACATGATAAATTGACTAAATCATAATTTCTCTGGGTATACGATGGTTTCTCAAATCAAAGTAGTGTGTACATGCAAGTTCACTTCATAGAGGTATTGTATATAAATCTGTTTGGAAAATGAAAAATTATTGAACTGTAATATTGATTCACCCCCCCTTTCAGTATTATTTCCATCATAGGTACACCTTAAGTTGTAAAGTTTCACACATTAGAATTTGAGTGAATTTTTGGGAAGGTGCTCTTAAGCTTAACACTATCTTTCTGCTATTAACCCAGGAGTTTCTTCTATATTCCCATTATGTATTTACACTAGATGTACCTTTGGTATCAATTCCATCGAATTTTTTTATGAAGTTAACACAATTAGTAATGTATGATGTCTTCCTGCATATAATAATTTGTATTGTATGTGTGCATACTCTTCACACTTTGACCCTAGTTTAGTCTAGATTTGAACATACAATTTGTGCTTCTTATTAACTACAATTGTTTATATATTTTTTTACTAAAAAGCACCTATAGATCCAACTATGCATATCCCACGAAAGATGCATATGTCACGGAATATAATAACCTGGTAAGGTTAAGTTCCCTTTAGTAACATTTTTTTCCTAACCGAAGGAAAAAATCACATTCCAAAATGAATTGTATCATTACATATAGATGCACTAATCAAAAGATTAAATTGAAAGACAATTTCTACAATTAAATAGTCTTATACTATAACATGTCCTTTACGAACTTAACACCATTTCATGGGAACCTTTATAATTTGATATCCTTTCATAACACCTTAGAACTTATCCTAGGGTGGAACCCACTTAATTAACCATCAACTTCTGTTAATGTGTATAGTATGTCCTGGGTCTCTTATCTGATGAGGTATATAATTTCCTTTTTATAAACTTTTACTTTTGATTTTTCCTCGTGATGTCCATGATCTATGAAAGGAAACACTTGATATTTTTATCTCTTTTTGTTTTTGAGTTACCTTACTAGAGTTTAACATTTTCTCTTTTATATATCATCCTTTCTTAGGATTTCTATAAACTTTATTCCACTAATTTATGTCCTTGAGTGGAATATCCTTTCAGGTATTAGTTGGAATTTTATTAAGCCATGCCCTTGTATAGCAATCATACAAATCTTAATTTTCTTTTACTATCAGTAAAATAACATGATTATCATATCATCGAAATTTTAATACAATAAACATGTTTTAAAATTACTTACTTACTGCCATAATTTTCATGATAGAGATAGTGCCTGTGATCTAATTGAATATCTGACTAACACTGTGGGTATGGCACCACACTTCACCAAATCGTTTAACTCTGCTATGGATATTTACAACTATGAAAGTATCACTTTTAACTTATGATTTATAGTATTTAGTCCCCCATGATAGCATTCATCAATAACTTAGGTTTTGAAACCTTCCATACATATAAAAAATAGAATTTTAAATTTTTCACATCATCCGATATTAACCAATTGAAATTAATCAATATGTTAATTTGTAGTTATCTTTGTGTATTACCCTTTACTCCACTATAGTTCATCGAGAGCACATGATATGCTTAACACATTGAACAAAGCTAGTTCGATTGGAATAAACTTGCAAGACAATAGTATTGTGTGTCTTGATGGTAAGACAAAATAGCCTGACTATGTAAGCAACAGTTCTTTGGTTGTTTTATGAATCATGTTTTATAAAAAAAGGCCAATGGTCACCCTTGGTTTATCAAATCTAAACCAGCCATGCACCTTATTCTTCTCGAATGGACTCAATTTCATACTTTAAATCCTACAACCTCTTAAACATGAAACCTTCCAACAGAGATAACGATATTGTAACAAATATTGGAGTCTACATTTGTCCATCCAAGCACGCAGTGAAAATATATATATATATATATATATATATATATATTATTTTATTAATTATTTTTTATTATTATTATTTTCGTTGGAACAATTTGTAGACGTCAAATCTACCACAACATATGCTTGTGATGCCCGTAACATTATTGCAAAAAAAAACGATTTGAAAATTCCTAATCATTTCTTTCAAATAGGAATTGTTTGTCCAATGTACACACAACGCTTGTCTGCTCTTCATAAATTATCCAATTCTGATTGGGAAGATAACCATGAAAAATAACGAAACTTCCCTATGCCTTGTTTCATCGCCCATAACACTCTTTACACGTAATATTTGACTGGAGTGAACAACTTTTATAAAACGCCATTCATATATCAGGCTTATTCAACGAAATTTTATTTGATATAATATCCATCACATTTTTTTTTAATACCATTCTTTGACCATCTAACCCCCCCATCAGGTGTAAGGTACTCCATAATTGCATGCAGCCTATGCATGAAAATTAGAGCCATCACTGTATGAAGCATGCAATTGCATCTTATGGTAAGGACACAATGGTCATAACTGCATGTAAATCCATGGACTATTTTGTTCATTATCACCACACGCATCCTATGCCCAAAGGGAAAGATACCCATAGCATGTTTAAAGTGTAATGAAATCAACAGAAAATAAATAAATACCCATGTTATCTTCAAAGCGTAACGAATCCACAAAAATTATTCATATCACTGCAATTTATAAAAAGAGTTGAATATTCGATTCTCCTGAACTACTTGCTCCTCTAAACAATCAATGGTGGTGTTTGAAACCATGAATAGGTATGCGCATATGACCTTCATTCTGCTCTCTTAATCCCTCAGCAATTGAACTCAATTAATTAGAAAATCTGAGGGCTCTGGTTATCAGAAGTTTTCGGCGCATACTAGGGAACGTGCCCAGCGATTTAATTATTCCCTAAGAGCATTGTTGTGAGAATAGCCAGCTACTTCACTGAGCTTCCTCTGAATGGTGAAGCTTTACACAACGAAAAACTCACATTGTTAGAGAAAATTTTACAATTTTCTAACTAACTAGAAAATCCGTCATGAGAATCGAGCTTGCTCACCTATTTATGTGTAGCCTCAATGCATCGGGAAGATAGAGTAACCAGTTGAAGGTCAAGATAACCATTATCCACCCTTCTTCCAAGTCTATATCCATCACATGGAGAGGATAAGGTTAGTGTGTCTTGTAATTAAGGATAAACTCTTTCCAACTAAGGGTAACTATGCCCATGAGGATAACCATTATCTAAACCAATTGTGTTTGTTGCCAGCTCAATTAGCCATCAGATGCCTCCAAATCAATGAATAAGCATTCGCAGTCGACACAAAAAAAGGAAACAATAGTGTTATGGGCTTTTCTCTGATCCTTCCATGGAAAAGTTGTAATACTAAGTACATTATCATGTATGGCAATCTCAAGAGACATTCTTGTAATGCCTGGTTTGCTATCCTTTAATGCACTCGACTTTGATTATTATTATGATGCTATCTCTTGTCTTCATATGACTACTCTCCCTGTAAATATATATATATGATTAAAATAATTTAATTAGCCATACTTTCTTGATATCAAAGCTTTCATTCTGAATTCTATATTTTGTCAAATCAACTAGTATCAAAGCATGTTTGAGTCAAAGACTCACAGTTTCCAGGTACTCGCTTTGCTAAATCTTTTAAAACAATTCAAGGCTTGGCTCCATTTGCTAAATATTTTAAAACAATTCAAGGCTTGGCTCCATTTGCTAAATATTTTAAAACAATTCAAGGCTTGGCTCAAACATTGCAGGTTTCCTTGAATGCTAGAGTAACCTTTGTTCGACAAGAAATCTAGGCTTCACCATGGTCTGGCATGAAGCTCAGTCATTAGGTCTTGGTTCCTATGTTGCACAAACTCATGGATGCCTCACTTGCAATTTTCTTCAATTATCAACTTGTTCTCTACCTCCAAAAGACCTTATATATATATATATATATATATATATATATATATATATATAACTAGAATTGCATTTAATGAAGTAAATGAACTTATAAAAACTTTGAATATAAGGAAATCCTCAACATTTTCTCGAAGTAAAATTCTATTGTAAAAAAATAATCAATGTGAAACTTGAACCCTTCGCAAAGAAATAATTATAAAGAAACTAAATTAGGGATTGAAGTTCCTCAATAAGTAACAGATTTTCCCGATCTCTGTCTAATAATCTAAGATGCAGCCATATTGGCATCAACATCATCATCGCCATGCTAGGTTGAGGTTGTTCCTCATTAAATTGTCGGCCATAGTTTCTCTCATAATTGAACATCCCCATAAAATAAATTGTGAATGGTTTACAATGATCACAGAGAGGGGTAGATGCTAAAGAGGCATTAGATGGTTATCAGGATTGGCATTGCAAGTATAGAGGTAGAGCTAACACACAAATCAGATTCACACAAGCCAATCGTTAAATTACTCTTTTGAATAGCCACAGAGAAACAAGCAAAACTTCCAATTCCCTCCAATAAATTATTTTAATATTTAGATTCAACCTTAAGCAATCCTAATTTCCTTTGATTGCAAGTCATGATATTCGCATGCTTAAGATTTAACTTCAACCCTTTATGGATTTTGGGTTATTTTTCTTATAAACTTTTATAACCAAAACCCTTCAATGAAACTTCTTATTTGTTTAGGACCTAATTTAAGGCCCTCATTCCTATCTTATAGAGGCGGATTGGCCCATAGGCCAAAAAGTTTGAACTTAAGCTCCGATACCATTTGTATCATACCCCCTAAGCCAACTCTGAGAATTAACTACTAGGCTCTCATTCTACCAAATTTTCTTCGTTTGAAGTTAAGATTTAACCGTTGTCACCAGTATAATTATTTCGTCATTATATGATCACTATTATTCATGCAACTATACTCATATTCTTAACAATTGAACGACACCAAAATTAATGAACCATCATATCACATACTCTTTCTATGCTTTACTGGATCCATGATGTGGACTTTTAGATTCATTTATAAGACTTGTATGTCAGATCAACCCTTAAGTATAATTTACAATTTGGAGAATTGAATTAATCATAGCATGCAATCAATAAAACTATTTGATGACTCCACACAAGCATTAATGGAACATTGCTTTGAGTCTTTTGTAACTAGTATGGTTATGAATCATGATCCTAGTCCTACACGCATAGTCAAAAGTGTTACTGATTTAGCCCTTATGCGATAGGTAGAAATGGCTAAACTAGCCTCATTGGATACAATTCTTATGATGCAATAATGCATGGCACAGATAACCTGAACCATATACTATACAATTAGAAGCATTATACCATAATTGTTCCTTATGCACCAATGTCTCATGCATAAATATTTTCCAATTTAAACTAGAGATATCACATAACGTTAGAGGTATACTGTATCCTTCACTAAATTTAATGATGATCAAGTTTAGATTCAATAGATATCTCACACATCCATGTATGATCATCTCATAAACAAAGTTAGTACAAGTAGTTATTCTTATGCATGCAGATTCTACCATGAGTAGCATGAGTTAGATAGCTCTTTGACCCAAGTATTAACAACTATCTGCTATGCTTCCTTCACTAACTCTACACTTGGATGCAATAAGAGTCACATGCATAAGAATTCTATCATATTCTCATAAATAAAGTTAATACAAACATCTACACATCTAAACTGAACGATTCCACAATATAAAAAGTAAGGAATAAACATACAATATACCCCATGCAAGAGAATCCAACTAGATTAGAAGAGAGAACACCACTTGGAAAACTAAGCATCGCCACCCAACCTAGAACTGATTCTTCCAGTTCACCTCCGAGCCAAGGTTCTTTCCATGGATCAAGTACCTCATGTTGATCTTTGCAATGGGTATTTAATACCCTTTCATGATATGGTTTCCATTAGTGGCGTCCCGCTTTTATGGATCTTTTTTATCCATCTCCCTAGGCTTCTCAGAAAAGCTTGTCTTTCTCTCCTGGGAGGCTTTTCCTCATAAAAGCTTGCCTTCCTCTCTCGCAAAGCTTTTATGTTTTTCTCAATGGATACTTATCTCCAATCCATACAACTTATCTAGAATTGAATCTAGAAGCTTTATCATGAAATAATTATCCTTTCCCATTCATCAATGGGATTTGGCAAGAATCTGATCTCTTGGTGTCTCGCTTTTCCAAGTGATTAATTAATTTATTTATTTCATAAAGTATTTACTTTTCATATTACACATCAGACCTAGCTTTTCTCAGCTTAGGGGTTTGCAAAGTTTTACACGTAAGGTAGGGGTGTTACAAGCTTATTGTCCTACCATCAGTTTGCTTATGAATCACTGGCTTCATTTCCACTTCCTGGATGAGGGTGACTTTCAAAATATTTTGTAGCGGGCTTCGGTTATCTACAGGGGATATCTATGGTTGCAGTGGTGGCATGTTGGGTTCAACCCAATATCTGAAAAGCCCAAATCTGAGTACCTATGGGTTAAGTTGGTGGGTTTTCTGCTGGAACTTTGGACCAGACATATTTACATAAAAGGTAGCAAATAGCATTGGAAATTTTGTCTTCTTTGACAATATGTCTTTAGTGGCTTTTAACAAACACATCCTTTGTGTTTTGGTCAAGATGGACATTACTAAGGGTTTGTCATATGAGCTAGAGATTTATTTTTGGGATGTGACCTTTTTTCAAAGATTAGACTTCTGGAATATCCCTTTCAGATGCTTGAAATGCCATTAGATGGGTCACTTGGAAGCAGACTATATTCAGTGGGTAAGTATGGGTGACAAGGTTACGTGAAATTCTGAACATGTTTTCACTAGGGCTAATGGAGACCCTACGTTAGGATTTCATGGTGTTAAGAGTTGGGATAATGCAAGTTGGGCTTCATATATTTCTTCCGTCCCTTTGGAGTTTTCTTCCCCATACAATGGTGTTCTAGCCACCAAGCCTTTAGATATGGAACCATTGATTCTATCCCCTATGACCTTCAAGGAATCGGTTTCAGACGTCTAAACAATTATACACTCATATAGTGCGAGGAAGGTCGATGTTTCTTCTTCTAGAGCGGCCGGGGTTTTGGCCTCATTTACTGACTCTCATTACCACTTCTCTCCTGGGATCTCTCCTCCCTTATCAAAAACTCTTTTAGGTAAGCTCCTAGATTCACTTTCTGTTGATGACATTTTTTTGGACATTTTAGTCATTTCCCACTCTAATGCAAACCCTGATAAGTATTAGTACCTTAATTATTATGATTTCTACCTTGAAATATTTCCTCCACTTTCCCTCACACCTTCTCAACCCTCTTCCTCGTCTTCCATTCTTCCATCCCATATAAACCCCATTCTCTACTCTTCCAACGTCTCTAAGTCTTCTCTCTTTTTTTTTTTTGCCTCCTTAATAAGTTGGACCTACCCTCTAATAATTTTCCCATGCCAAAGTATGATCCTTCCTCTTTTTCTTACCCTACGCTAGCATCAGACCACTGGATAGGCTTCTCTTCGACGAATGTGTTTGTTACCTTGGACCCCTCATATCATTCATCCTCAATTTGTGTCCATCCTTTCCTATCCCTCTCCCCAACCTTGTATTCCTCTCTCAACTAACTCCTTTCCCTCTGTAAAAAATGTCACTATCAGAAATAAAATATTAAAAAAAAAAGAGCTTGCCTGTGAGGATTGCTTCTAGGGTGGTCTAATATATAATGTATCTGATTCTCTGAGGGCCCTTTGAATAGATTTGTCATGTAACTCTGGGGCTCCATTATTATCATGTCCTTTAATATTAGAGGATTTGGAGGCCCTCCCAAAAAATGTGCCCTTCGTAGATTAGTGGATGTCCATCAACCCTCTCTAATTTTTTCCAAGAAACTATAGTATGAGGCATTAAAGCTAGGGAGGAACTTCTTAAAGTCTATCCTAACTAGATTATTTGCATTGTTGATATGGTTGGATGCTCTAATGGTCTTAGGGTCCTCTAGAACCCTCGTGTTGCTTTTGATAAGCCTTACTCATCAATGACCGGTATCATTATGGTAGGATATCTAAGTGCTATGGATTGACCAGTCATTTTGGTGAACTATTATTGCACTTATGATGAACGAGAGATCTTTTGGAATCATATCCATCAATGTGGCATATTGTAGGAATAGTCTCTCATCCTTATTGAGGACCTAAACTTCAGGTTATTAGCCAGTGAGGTCTAGGGTTCAAATTCTAGATTAAATCATTTTTCTCCTACCATCTCACAGATTATCTTGTATTCTAATCTCATAGACATCTTCCCTATCCCCTTAGATGTTACCTATAGGAATGGTCAGTTGGGAGTTGATGGGATTGTAAAACGATTAGAACAAATCTTAATGGTGGGTTCGATAGCAACCTCTATGGGTAGATATTGTTCTTGGACTAGCCCTGAGGTAATTTATGATCATTAACCTATCTTTCTTTAGTTGGTTGCTACTGTTTCTCCTCCAAAGTCTCCTTTTAAATTCAATCACTCCTGACACCTTAAGGAATCCTTCTCTTAGTTGATCCATGCTTGTTTGAAGTATTTCTCAAATGATCTTCTCCCTTCTGCAATGGATTCCATTGTCTATAAGATGAAGGTTCTCAAAACCTAGGTTAAAAGGTGAGCTCGTTTCCATACCCTTGGGAAACAGACAGAGTTGTTCGAGATTGAATCCCTCATTAATTCTTGTTAAACATATTTTATTGTTGAAGATTTTCCGAATGAAATTAAAATTTGCTTATGTTCTTTGGCAAAGAGGAAGGCCGTTCTTCTCAAAGAAGAAGAGGAATGGTGGTGATTAAAGAGTGGTCCTATTTGGCTTCAGGAAAATGATGGAAATAATAATTGTTTTCATCATTTTTCCTTCCATTGAAGGAACAAAAAAAAATGGGATCTTCAGGATCATGTAGGCATCACCCATTTCTCCAATTAGTGATTGGAAAAGGTGGCCGAGGCACACTTTTCTGGCATCTACGGATGTTCTGGTGAAAACTAGATTCAGGTTCAATTACAGGTTTTACAGTCTTTCCCCCAATTCTTCTTTGATGTAGACTCTTCTAGGTTGTGTGGTCCTATCTCATTGGAGAAGATTAAATAAGTTCTAAAATCCTTTGCGAAAGATAAGAGTCCAGGTCTAGATGGCTAGACTATTGAGTTTTTTCTAGCATTTTTTGAGTTTTTGGGGAATGATATATTGTGGAAGCCAGAACCTCTGGCAAGGTTTTTGGGGTTATTAATGTCACCTTCATTGCAATTATTCCAAAGTGCTCCAATCCTCACACCTTCAATGACTACCGACCAATTTCTTCATGTAATCTCATTTACAAGGTCACAACAAAGGTGTTATCTAACAAATTATAAGAGGTTCTCTCTTCTAATCTATCTCCTAAAAAATTTTGTTTTCTTCCTTGTAGATTAAGTCATGATGCCATTTTGTTGGCACAATAAGCCTTACACTCCATCAAGACCAAAAATTCAGTGTTCTATGATTCTTAAACTAGACTTGGTTAAAGTGTATGATAGGGTGAATTGGAGTTTCCTCATACTCCTTTTACATATCAGTCTGGATATTAAGGTTACTAATTGGATTATGGGTTGATTTTCATCATCAAACTTCTCGACACTCATTAATGATACTCCTATTGATTTATTTTCTTGCTCTAAGGGTTCCCTCTATCCACCATTCTATTCCTTCTCATTATTTAGGATTTAAGCCGAATGATAAACTCAACCAAGCGAGAGGGTCAACTTAGTAAAGGGGTTAAAGTCTCTAATTTTGTGTTTCATTTTCATCTCCATTTTGTGGAAGACGTGATTATCTTTGGGGAGGGCACTATTTCTGAATGGAGCATTTATCATCGTATTTTTTTGTTTTCTGCTTTTCTACTGGTATGTTGATCAATCATCAAAAGTATTATTTTCTTATTAATAATATATTAGACATGACCTTATCTTCTATTCTCTCCATCCTCCCTTACAAGATTGTCTGCATTGATGAGGGTTTATGTTACCTGGGTTACCATTTTAAGCCCAATTTCTACTTGGTGGAGGAATGTTATTGGTTGATTAATAGAATATAAAAGTACATCAGCAATTGGTGTTATAGGTGGCTCTCTTTAGGTGGCATAATGACTCTAGTTAAGGTTTTCCTCAAGAGCATACCAGTTTATTGGCTTTCTCTATCTAAGATTGCTAAATCCACCATCAGGAAGATTCGAAAAAACAAGTTTAATTTTTTATGGATGGGTAAGAAGCAACGGGCTGGTATGCATTTGAAATAATGGGATTTTCTTTCTCATACCAAAAGCTTTGGGGGTTGGGGATTCAAAAACTTACATTGGATCAGAATAGACCTTGCCATGAAGAACTGTTGGAGGGCCCTTACAAGTTCGGGAATTTGGTGTCAAATAATCTCAGATAAATATTTCCATAACAAGCCATTTTTAGATTCCTTGGGGTCTTATAAACACCAAAAATTTATTGTTGGATCGAACATTTGGAGAGGCTTGGTCAAGGAGCTTCCTTAGATACATAGTGATATTTATTGGAAAGTGGGAAATGGTTAGCAAGTCACTTTTGGAAAGGACTCCTTTATAGGTGGTTCTTCTTATTATCATGTATCCCTACATTAATCTGATGTCTCAAAGAACAAGGAATTTCTTGGCTTTTTCATGTATCATTGTCTCCTCTACAGGTTCATCCCCATGGTTGTTGGAAATGTTCCTCGGCCTTGAGGCCACAAGGCTCCTTGGATGAAAAATGGGACACTTTAGTTCGTAATTTGGTCTCTTCTTAAAGGAAGAGAAAGACTCCTTAGTTTGGGGATGGAACAAAATTTCCAACCAAATCAATGCCAAATTGGCCTACAACTTGATCTTTTCCTCTTTCCTGCAACCAAAGGACAGTTGGGGGACTAGAAAAATATGGAAATGGTCATTTTTTCCAAAGCTCAGATGCTTCATTTGGCTCACATTGGAAAAGTGTATCCTTACATGGGATAACTTTCTTCGAAGGGGCTTCATTCATCCAAATGTATGTTGTTTACGCTACAGAGGTCCTGAATCAGTTGAACATCTCTCTTTCTAGTGTGAATTATGGACTCTGGTCCCATCGCTTCCCTTGAGGTATGTTTATAGTGGTGGGATCTTAGGATGGGGTATTTTAAAACTTTACATGTTTTTGTTTCCTGGGGTATTTGGAAGGTTCAAATTTTTCTTATTTTTGAGGGGCAATCCCATTAATATTCCCTATGTTGTGTCACATATTATTGGTTTTTTCATGGATTACTCGACAAGGCCTCTGAAACCCAAGAGGTCTCGTCCATTTCATCATCCACAGAGCCCTCTTTCTTATAATGTGGGTTTCTTTGGTGGAGCTTCGTGGTATGGCTCCTGCAGAGGGGGGGCCCTTCTACTTCTTTCGGGGAACATATCTTACCACATCTAGTTGAATTTAGGAATAGGTTCCAATACAAAAGCTAAAATTAGCGCTTGTTAGTCTCTTTTGCATTTTGCTACCTCCTTAAACATTGTGACTTTACAGGTCTATGGTGATTCAAAGTGTGCTATTGAGTGGCTAGCATGGTGAAATGGTATTTAGGCCCTTACCTTGCAGTATTGCATGGACCACATTATCAAACTAAAACTTCATTTCCATATTCTCGCATTCCAACACATATATAGGGAATGAAACCATATACCAAATATACTCTCCAAGAACCTGCCTCTCAAGGAGTAAATGGGACATATTTTTTGAGAAAATACAAGGAATTCAATCATCGTGTCATGTGAAAATTATGGAATATGCTTGTGAATATTGGTTAGATATGGAATATTATTGTGAATATTGACATGGAGATATCCTCCAATTGTGTGAAGTTTTCTCTCTTCACTTGAATCTTCATGTCTAGAGAATTTAGAAGAGGCAAGCATGATCTCCTAGTTTCTCTTCCAATGATCTCTTCCTCTCTATAATGAATTTTCTTATGAAGGGTACTTACAATAAGATATAGTCATTAAACTTGATAATGAACACATTGCATGAAATGAGTCTCATCTCATGGAATTGATCCAAGTAGATATTGAAGCCACCCGCCTATTTCACTTGGACCCCCACCGTTGTTTCTTTTCAATTTCCTTAATTGTAGCACAACTTACTATTTTTGGCAGTTTTTCGGGTCCTAAACTTTGGAGACGTTTTGTGAGACTAAAAGACGTTTTTAGGGAAAACGGAAAAACCAAAAACTTGCCAAACCAATTTACTTGTTTTTTTTTCCTTCTCTTCGAAATATTCAAAACGAGGTATTACGATAGCCAAACGAAGATCGTATGCCAAAGTTACGACCCTGGGAAGTTGATGTACCAATTTACCCAAATAGAGCCCACAATTTTGGTGCTTCATCTCCCAACATTAGGTTTTTGGATGTTTAGGGTTTTCCATTTTTTCTCAATAATAAATAGGCCTTTGAGCCTCATTGTAACATAGTTCAAAGGCATGTAGCCACCACATCTCTTCTAAGAGATAAGCTACAATCGCTCGACCTAGTTTATTTCCATTTATGTATGTAAGTATATTTCAATTATTTGACAATAATGAAATGAAGTTTTATTTATGCCGCATATTTGTGTTTATGTGTCTATCTGTATTTTGTTGCGTTCTTGCATAAGTCTAGATCAGTGGTATAAGAGCAGTCTATTCTTTCTCTGTTTTTCTTTGCATGTTCCCAACAAGGTTAGGGTATAAATTGTTAGGGCTCAAACTGGTTGAACCTTTGTAAGACCAGCTTTGCAAACCCCGACGATCTCCCATGGCAAAAGAAAAGAAAGACGAGGGGGCAGGAGTTCCTTTCAAAATATTGCTCAAGGAATCCCTTGAGCAAAAAAGGAACACGATGATGGATAACTCTGCCTAGATCCTTCAATGGCTACCAACAGGCGACACATCTTCATCCAGAAACCACTCTCGAGGTGCCACTCCTTTTAAGGTACAAGTTAACTTTGACATTCCCATATTTGAAGGACAAATAGATGCAAACGTTCTAAATGGATGATTAAATCTGTTGGAAGGATATTTTTAAGTTCATGAGTTCTCCAATTAGGAAAAGTTTACTTTTTCACTCCTCAAAGCCGCCCCACATGTCAAGGCTTGGTGGGAAACCTGTTATGAATAAAAGGACGAGAGGGAATCCTCACTGTTTTCATTCGCACACACTTGGAATTGTTTCTAAGATTCCATAAGGGAATAATATTACCCTACTGGGAGTTATGAAGATAAATACATAAAGTGGACCACATTGCAGTAGGGAAGGAACCAAGATGTGCTAAAGTTCACAAATTTTTTCCATACCCTTTGCATGAAGTTGGGTATCAAGGATTATGAGAATCATTTAGTACTCAAGTACCCTAGCTGTCTACACAAGTACATCCAAGACGAGATGGAGTTCTTGGAAATCTCCTCGCTTGGCGTCGCCTATTGATACATTGTAAAGATCGAGCAAAAACTTAAACGAAAGAAGCGATACTTTGGATCTGCGAATCCAAAGTAAGGGAAAGGCACTGCCAAACTAAAAAACAAAGGACAAAGTTAACGCAGGGTGATCCAGGACAATTCATCAAATCCGCAAGTGAAGAACAACACCACAAAGAAAAAGAAGGACATAGGGAAATGGTGTGAGCTCCATAAGAGCCCCACTCATAATACAAGTGAGTGTCGAGCCAAGCAGTTAATGGTGTTGGAGCTGAAGGCTTTTGAATCAGATGCATGTTCCAACTTTAAGTCAGAAAATGAAAAGGGGAATGAAAAAAGGAAGAAAATTATCGATGCAGAGCCTAGTGCCATTGTTACCACCTCTAAGATCTATAAGGATGAGCCAAAAGATCCAGAGGAGGGGGAGTGGTTCTTCCACTCACAAATGTGGGTGAAGGGTTCTCCACTATAGTTCATTTTCGATAGTGGGAGCCAAAAGAACCTCATTTCAGCAGAGATCGTGAAGTGGTTGGGCCTACCAACCACATGACACCCGCATTCGTACACCGTCGAGTGGCTTCACAAAAGGCGAGATCTCCACTTCAGCCAACGATGTCGCCCTCCCTACAACATCAAGCCCTTCACAGATGAGGTATTATGTGATGTTGCTCCTCTTGAAGTTTGTGAAATTTTATTATGCCAACCATACTTGTGGAAGTGACATGTTGTGTATGAGTCTAGACCTCACACTGTTATTATTACTTCGGGAAATAATTTGTATAGGATACCAGAGGTAGCACTGCCTACCATTGTTTCTTTGATCATTGCAAAGCAATGCAGTAAGATCATTTCCCAAACTTGGAAATTTTTTTCCTTATGATTCGCCCTCAAGGAAAGAAGAATATTGTGGCCATGGTGTCCAAACAGGGCTTCTCCGCACGACAAAAACAAATGGACAAGGTTCTCTAGGAGTACATGGACATCTTTACCTCACCCACAGGGGTACCTCTACGTTGTAAGGTCAAGCACTTCATCGATATGACATCAGGCGTGCTGCTACCCAATGGACTAATCTATCGACACCCTGTTCTAGAGAACGATTAAATAAAGAGGCATATTCAGAAGTTGTTGCAAAAAGGGCACATCAAGCCAAGTTCATCACCTTCTGGGAGCCTGATTGTGTTGGTACAAAAGAAGGATGGGATCTAGAGACTCTATATTGACTATTGGGTGCTAAACAAGATCACTTTTCGGAATAGGTGTCCAATCCCATGGATTGATGACCTTCTGGACCACCTCAAGGGGGTTAAATATTTCAGAAAGATTGACTTGAATTTTGGTTATCACCAGGTAGCGATCAAACCCTTCGATGTGTGGAAGACTGCCTTCAAATCCAAGGAGGGCCTTTTCGAATGGTCGATCAAGCCTTTCAGGTTAATGAATGCCCCTACAACCTTCATGAGGTTGATGGACGACATCTTGCGACCCTTCACCAACTCATTTGTGGTGGTATATTTGGATGACATTTTGATCTTCATCCAGAGTTTGGAAGAACACCTCCACCATATTCAATAAGTCCTCTAAACCCTGCGACAACACAAGTTGTGTGCCAATTTGGAGAAATTCACTTTTGGTATGACCCAAGTTCAATATTTAGGGTACATCATTGATGAGCGGGGTATGCATGTGGACCCAGCCAAGATACAAGTCATTCGAGATTGACCAGCCCCAACCACTCTAACAGAGCTCCGTAGCTTTCTTGGTCTTGCCAACTTATACCATAGGTTCGTGTTGGGGTTCTCTCATATCACTTGACCTTTGAGTAGAGTCACAAAGGGAGGAGAGAAAGCAAATTTATTTTGGTACAAATCCCAACAAAAGGCATTTTTCAAGTTGAAGCATCACCTCTGTCACATTACCAGACTTATAGCAACCATTTAAGATCGAGATAGATTCCTCTGACTATGCTAATTGTGCAATTATTACTCATCAGGGGCATCTAGTGGCATATCATAGTGAGAAACTTTCAGACACAGTTTGGAAGTATCCCATTTATGACAAAGAGATGTATTCCATTGTGTAGACTTGCCGACAATGGAAGCATTACATTATGGTGAAGGAAACGGTCATCCACACAGATGATCCGAATTGGATCCTTGAAAATTATTAGAGGTCTATGACTGTTTCAAATTATATCAGACTCCAAAATCTTGTGAACAATGAGCTATCAAGAAGGACCTATAGATAGTGGCAATTGTAGCCATCACGGAACAATGAGGACCCTTGGTCAAAGCACGTTGGCCGTTGGCCCATGGATACTGCACAGTGGCACAAATTAGCAATTGGGGAATCCAGATCAGAAAACAGAGGCCATTTCTAATATGTGATTAGCGCAAAGCGCTAATCGCGTATCGCAGGATAAAAACCTTAGAGAAGGAAAAGCCTCGGCACCTGGTCATGTGAAAAATAGGGAAAACCATGTGGAAATACCCAAACCGTCAGAAGGCGGGTCCCGCGCCCAAAACCGGCAGGATATCACAAGCACTTTAAGTGATAAGCCAGTTTGGTAGGGGACCGCGCGATGCCATACACTGAATGATGCGTGTCTGGCAGATGAGAGAGAAAAACGCTCTCATCGCAAGGTAACGGTTGAGCAACTCACCCATGTGATAAAAGCGATGACCATAGGATCTGGAGGCCCTAGATCAACGACGGAGACTCCACCCGATGAAGGAACGGATTTGGTGGAAGAATAGGCTGAGGCATATGAAATTTGGGGTTCGACATGACCGGTGAGCTGACGGATGAATAATTTCACAGAATAACCAAAATAATGACCGTTCGAGGAAGAGTTGGTGCTTAGTTCATGAGGGGACAAGTGGCCATCTCTCTGTGAAACATTACACAGTGGCGATGACATAGAAGCAGGGAATTCCAGCGGACAGAGGCAAGCGATCCAAAGAACCGGAAGAGGAAGTGAACAGTCACAGGACAGATTGGCTTTAAGCCACGAACAGACAAAGAGCAGAGGGGAGACAGAATAGAGAGTAAAGCAAGAAGCAAAGAACAGAGAAGTCGAGCTGACCTGTAGAGTTAAGGTAGCATCGGGTAGACAGAACCGAGAAGGCTTGAGAGGTTCAAGCAATCCCTATGAGGATATCGGTTAGGAACTTAGTACTAGATTGGACTCATCCCATTAAGACCAGTTGAGGTCGAGACTCGGTAAGGGGGAGTTTGTGTACTCTAGTGGCTTGGGTAATCCAAGTACTACCCTACTGAGCATCGTCTGTTACAGGAGACTCAAATTGAGCTCCTCATTGTAAAAACTCTGCTTAAAGACACAATAGAAAAGGCCACCACTTAAAGTTGGACCAGGAGACGTAGCCCTGGAGGATTGGGTGAACTCCTTATTAAATTGTTGTGTTTTTGCATTTGCTTGCTGTGTTTCTCTTACTGTTTTCCAATGCCTGTGTATTTCGCAATCTTATCGATCCGTTGCTTAAAATAACATAGGCATATCCCATCACATGAGTTTGTAATACCTACATTAATTAACTGAGATCATTCATAAGTGATTTCAGATCAAGTGGTATCAGAGCTATAGGTTGTTAATGTTAGACAAGCTTGTGTTGGATTTAGCTGTTGAATGCTAGCTAGATCAAAGCTCAAATTAGGAGAAGGAGATTTGGTCGAAACTAATCCTGAAATTGGAAGAGTCCATCCTCAGAAGACAATGTCGGAGGAAGGTTCTGTGGGGCCAGACCCTCAATTTATAGATAGTTTCCTGGCCATAAGGTCCATGGTAGAGGGAACGTCTAAGGACTTTAGAAAACATAAAGATGAAGATTCATCAGGCTCCAAACAAGATAAAGGAGAAGAAGAGTCTCTCCGCCATGACCACTCAAAAGGCAAAGGGAAAGAAGAAAACTTTCTCACACCTCTTAATAGCCCTGAACATAAAAAGAGGACATCTTTGATTAAACTAGATGTTAAATTTGATTTACCAATATATGATGGAGAGTTGAATGCAGAAAAGCTGGACAATTGGATCAAACAAATTGATGTTTATTGCAGAGTGTAGAGTATAGATTTAGACAAGAGAAAGATTGAGTTGGCCAGCGTACGCCTTGGAGGCATTGCCTTGGTTTGGTGGGAAGGCAGGACCCAAGCTTACTTGAGGAGACAAGGTAAGACTCTTTCTGTCTGTAGTGAATTTGTCTTTGCAATCAAAAAGCAGTTCTATCCACTGGCCTAAATGCAGCAAGCCATGATGAGTTGGCAAACTCTTCAACAATTGAAAGGGCAAAGTGTACAAGGTTACACCCAAGAATTTAGGAAGAGAGATTTGATTCTAGGAATCTCAGACTCACCTGAGACTCTGTTGAAGTACATCGGTGGTCTACACAGCTACATGAGGCACACTATCGTCATGTTTAATCCCACTAGTATAGATGAGGTATTTGTTCAAGCTACGCATCTAGAAGCTAGAGGAAAGAGTGGAAACCCAGAAGTTGGGGGATCATCCCAACCCATTGCAAGCAAGAATAAGGAGAAAAGAAAACAGAAATTGAAAGCAAGGAAGGCCAACACTGCATAGAAAAGCAAGTCTTCATGCACTCACTGTAAGAAGGATGGGCATGATGATGAGCACTATTGGATTCTGCATCTGGAGCTGAGACCTAAGAAGTTCGAGGGCAAGAAGAAGAAGATTGTTGCAACTATTCAGAAAGATCTGGGGTCAGACTTAGGAGATGAAACAACCATTGCAGCCACAGGTATAAAGGGTAAGAATTTTGAAGCATCTACTAGTAATTCTACACAATCTACTATTGATGAAGAAAATGAGAGAAAAGACATGAGCTTTTCCATATTCAATTTATTTCCAAACATCAAAAGATCGATACTTTTTTTGATAGTGGCTCACAAGTAAATTTAATTTACGAAACAATTGTAAATGAGTTGGGATTACTGACTACACCTCACAAGAAACCATACCCATTAGGATGGTTAAGTGATAAAGCACAACTACAAGTGACTAGACAATGCAAACTCAAGTTTT
>APFE031159329.1:108027-122119 GCA_000404065.3 Pinus taeda
TTGTTATTGTGTATCTGGATGACATTCTGATATTTAGCAAAACATGGGAAGAACATTTAAAGCATGTTAAGCAGACACCAGATGTTTTGAAAAGAGAAAAACTTTATGTTAAACTCTCAAAATGTAATTTGGCAAAACATCTTTGAATTATTTGGGACATATAGTAGGGGGTGGTGAATTGAAGATAGATCCCTCTAAGGTGGCAGTCATTGTAAACTGGCCTAAACCTAAATCTGCTACAGAAGTTAGGAGCTTCTTAGGAGCAGCACAATATTGGAGAAAGTTCATTTCTAAATTTTCCTTAATTGCAACTCCCTTACATGCTTTAATAGGATTGAACAAGGTGTTTCAGTGGGGAGGCAAACAACAAAAAGCCTTCGACACCTTGAAAGAAAAGATTAGTACAACACCAATACTAGCACTACCAGATCTTCAAAGACCGTTTGAGATCCAAATGGATGCCAGTGACTATGCCATGGGAGCAGTGTTGATACAACACGATAAACCCATATGTTATCATTCTGAGACATTTAATTATGCAGCAGTTAGCTATCCCACATATGATAAAGAATTGTATGCATTAGTACAGAGTGTGAAAAAGTGGAAACATTACTTAATGGGTAAAGAAACAGTTATACATACTGATCATCAACCACTTCAATATCTACACTCCCAAACTAAGTTGCAGCAATCAAGACACTATATATGGATGGGTTTTCTACAACAGTTTCATTTAGTCTTCAGATATAAAAAGGGAATACACAATAAAGTTGCAGATATGTTATTTAGACCCATTATAAATGCATCTACTATACTTGAGCATAATTCTGTGTTACATGAGAGCTACATTGAATAATATGCTCAAGATATGGACTTTAAAGATGTATATGCAACTTTAAGTCAAGGTAAACGAGTAGAAGAATTGGATTATCATATTAAGGACAAACTCCTATATCATTGTGGGAAGCTATGCATTCCATAAACTGAAAGAGTAAAGATAATTCAAGAAGCACGCACTTCTCTAATACTAGGTCACTTTGGGGTAAGTAAAATAGTTGCAAATCTGCATACATTTTGTTATTGGCCAAAAATGAACGAGACAGTTTCTAGATATGTAAGAGGGTGTACTATGTGTGTTAAAAGCAAGCCCAACAACAGAAAACTAGGCTTGTACACTCCATTACCAGTTCCTTCTCATCCTTGGGAAAGTGTTTCCATAGACTTTGTTGGAGGACTACCTAAATCTAGGAAAGATCATGACTATCTATATGTTGTTGTGGATAGGTTAAGCAAAATGTGTATTTTGTTACCTTGTAATAAACAGATTACAGCTGAACAAACTACAAAACTGTTCTTTCAACATGTATGGGTTCATTTTGGATTACCCACTTCCATTATATCTGATCGAGACACTTGATTTGTGGGAAAGTTTTGGTCAAGTCTGTGGGAACTGATGGACACCAACCTGAAGAAAAGCCAAATTTTCCATCCACAAACCGATGGCCAGACAGAAGTAGTCAACATGACAGTGATCCAGTTACTCAGGGGATATTGCAGTAAGCATCCTAAGCTTTGGGATGAAAATTTGTGTTATGTGCAACATGCTTACAACCGAGCCAAACATTCTTCTACATGGAGATCTCTTTTTGAGACCTATTTTGATTTCACACCAAGGTCTCCCTTGGATTTTGTCTTTGGTAAGGACACAACAGTTGAGGGACACAACGATGTGGATAAGGCAACTAGGTTAATTCAACAAATCCAAGAGATCCATCAGGCAGTACAGGAACAACTAGAAAAGAGCCAGGCCAAATACAAGGCAAGGCATGACAAGCATTGGATGGAGCATAGTTTCCAAGTTGGTGATCAAGTCTGGTTGTATATCAGCAAGGATGGGATGCAAGGTGAAGGTAAAAAGTTGAAACCAATAAGGTATGGACCTTTCAAGATCCTTGAGAAAATTGGAGAGAATTCTTTTCGCCTTGAATTTCTAGCTTATATGCACATCTACTCAGTCGTTAATGCAAACAACTTGAGACTATTTGAACCTTCGTTAATTGAAGATCTTGAAGAACATAGTCAATTGCCTTCTATTGATGACCTACTACCTGAATATCTTAATGAATTGTAGGAAGACACAGTTCTGGATAGCAAGGTGAAAGCGACACGTAGGGGAGATGTTGAGTACCTTAGAATTGGGATCATGGGTTCAAAGCCAAGCAGTGCAAAATGGATAGAGATTGGACAGATGAGAAAGTTGTATCCTCACTTAGTCGATGCTTGAAAACCAACTTTTGGTGGTCCAAAAGATTTTTCAGTGGGAAGGCCGTGATCCGAATTGGATCCTTGAAAATTATCAGAGTTTTATCACTGTTTCAAATTATGTGAGACTCCAAAATCTTGTGAACAATGAGCTATCAAGAAGGACCTCTGAACAGTGGTAGTTGTAGCCAGCATAGAACAACAAGGAACCTTGGTCAAAGCACGTTGACCGTTGGCCCATGGAGACTGCGCAGTGGCACAAATTAGCAATTGGGGAATCAATATCAGGAAACAAAGGCCATTTTTTATACACGATTAGCGCAAAGTGCTAATCGCATATCACAGGATAAAAACCTCACAGAAGGAAAACTCTTGGCACTTGGTCATGTGAAAAACAGGGAAAACTGTGCAGAAATACCCAAACCATCAGAAGGCGGGTCTCGCACCTAAAACCAGCGAGATATCACAAGCACTTTAAGCAGTGAGCGGGTTTGGTAGGGGACCACATGATGCCATAAACTGAATGACGCGTGTCTGGTGGATGAGAGAGAAAACCACTCTCATCGCATGGTAACGGTTGAGCAGTTCACCCCTGTGATAAAAGCGATGACCGTAGGATTTGGAGGCCCCAGATCAACGGCGAAGACTCCACCCGATGGAGGATCGGATTCGGCGGAAGAATAGGCTGAGGCATATGAAATTTGGGGTCCGACATGACCGCTGAGCTGGTGGATGAATCATTTCACAGAATAACCAAAATAATGACTGTTCGAGGAAGAGCTGGCGCTCAGTTCATGAGGGGACAAGGGGCCACCTCTCTGTGGAACTTTACATAGTGGCGATGACACAAAAGCATGGAATTCCAGTGGACAGAGGCAGGCGATCCGAAGAACCGGAAGAGGAAGCGAACAATCACGGGACAGATTGGATTTAAGCCACGAACAGGCAAAGAGCAAAGAAGAGACAGAATAGAGAGTGAAGCAAGAAGCAGAGAATAGAGAAATTGAACTAAACTGCAGAGCTAAGGCAGCATGAAGCAGACAAAACCAAGAAGGCTTGATAGGTTTAAGCAATCCTTGTGAGGATATCAGTCGGGAACTGAGTACCGGATTGGACTCATCCCATTAAGACCAGTTGAGGTCGAGACTCGGTAAGGGGGATTTTGTGTACTCTAGTGGCTTGGGGAATCCAAGTACCACCCTAATGAGCATCGTCTGTTACAGGAGACTCAAATTGAGCTCCTCATTATAAAAACCCTGCATAAAGACACAATAGAAAAGGCCACCACTGAAAGTTGGACCAAGATACATAGCCCTGGAGGATTGGGTGAACCCCTTATTAAATTGTTGTGTTTTTGCATTTGCTTGTTGTGTTTCTCTTATTGTTTTCCAATACCTGTGTATTTCGCAATCTTATCAATACGTTACTTAAAATAACATAGGCATATCCCAGCGCATGAGTTTGTAATACCTACATTAATTAACTGAGATCATTTATAAGTAATTTTAGATCAACAGACCACCGACCCCTGCAGTTCACATAGACACAAGGGAAGTTACAGAATGATCGCCATCAAACATGGTTCACATACCTACAACAATTCCATTTGACCATTAAGTACAAGAAGGTCAACAACAACAATGTTGTAGACCACCTTAGCAGAACACCCTTCATGGCGTTGACCACTGTGCTCAACTCTTGTGGGCACGAGACTGTAGGGTGCTCGCATCTTTAGAAGAGTAATCCAGAATTCGACAACACATATAAAACACTCCTGAAAGGCAAGAAAGTTCCAAATTTTCACCTCCAGGATGCACTGTTATGCCACCTGGGACACCTCTGTGTTCTTTCAATCGAGCATGCCAAGATGATTTGGGGGGCACACTACATTCGGGTCGCTAGACATTTCGGGGTAAAGAAAACAATGGCAGTGATGTAGAAGTATTTTTATTGGTTGAACCTGTGACAAGATGTTGGGAAGTATATCAGATCTTGCACTGCCTAGACCATTGCCAAACTAACCATCAAGAAACAAGGCATATATACTCCTTTACCTACTCCTAGTCAACCTTGGGAATCCATCTCCATGGATTAAATGTCGAGCCTTCCTTCTACTAAACATGACAATGACTGTGTTTTCGTGGTCATTGATAGATTCTCTAAGATGACCATTATGGCGGCGTGTAAGAAGAGTATCACAACATAATCCACTACTAAGCTCTTCTTTTAATGAGTGTGTGTACATTTTTAGATCCCACAGTCCATTATCTCAGATTGGGATAATAGGTTCCTAGGTACATTTTGGTCAAGTCTCTGGTCGACGTTGGATAGCATGCTCACTAAGTCCACGACTTTCCACCCCCAAACTAATGGGCAAACAGAGCTCGTCAACAGGATGATCATACACATTCAACACATGTACAACTCAAAGCATCCACACAAATGGGATGAAAGCCTCACCTATGTCCAACATAACTACAACAAAGATCTCCCTAGCTCAACAGGTCACAACCCCTTTCAGGTGGGGTTGGGATTTCAGTCACTATGTCCCATTGATGTGGCCATACCATTTGCAGCTACTTGGGCAGATTCAGCTCATGTCCAGTCCGAAGCTGAGAGAGCTAGCAACTTCCATTGAGCACATTCAGCACATGCGCCAGCAGGTCCATGACATATTGGACAGAGCCAATGCTAAGTACAAGTAGAGTCATAATCAACATTGGTTGCCACACAAGTTCCAAATGGGCAACAAAGTTTTGTTACGTTTGTAGAAGGAGCTTGTTGGGCCCCACTGCAAGCTTCGCTCCCTCTGATAAGGATTACATCATCACTAAGGTTGTACGAGAAAATTATTTCGAGCTCAACATTCCACAATTCCTTGACCTGCACCAGTGTTCAATGTGCATTGCCTTTGACCATACTTTCTACCATTACTGGACACATCAAACATTGGATAACAACTCACACCAACAGAGTTAAACCTAGACTACATGGAACAGGCCACAACTGATCATATCATGGACACGCAGATAAAGAACACTCGCCAACCGAATATTTGACTATATCGGGTTGTCAAAGTTGGCCAACTCCTGCACCAAGGCAAGTGGCTCACTAGGGTCCAAGTTCAATAGAAGTTTCCACATCTCATGGAGGCACTCAACGTAATGGGGACCATTGCTTCCTAAAGGGGGAGGACTAATCCAGGTGGATATTGGTGTTCACCCACCTATTCCACTTAGACCCCATCATTGTTTCTTTTCAGCTTCCTTAATTGTAGCACAACTTACTATTCTTGGCAATTTTTCGGGTCCTAAACTTCCAGAGCCATTTTGAGGGACTAAAAGACGTTTTTAGGGAAAACATAGAAACCAAAAAAGTCCCAAACTATTATACGTATTTGTTTTTTGAGATCCTTGAGACAAGGTATTTGTAGAAATTCTTCAAATTCTCGACAAATCTCGCTCTGAGACCTATGTAGAAAATCTAACTGTAGGTTAACCCGATAATGCAATATAACCAAAGCAAAATACTATAACTTACTTCTAATATCAATTTGTGGAAGCTTAAAGATCGAGTTGAACAATATAACTAGAAGAAGAAGAATCAATGCACAATACACATGAAAATACTTTATGGAAAGCCTCAACTAAAAACCCCACTATCTGTATTATCATACAAGGTGGAAATACATAGGAATTATACAAAGCCTTAGCTCTCACAGCTATCCAGCTCTTAGTACAATCCTCATAGATGCTCACAGGTAATCTTGGATCCTCACAAGCCTTCCTCTTTGCCCTCCAAGCTCCTACTTCCTTGCGTTGTTCCTCTGGGATGATTCACCTTCAACCAAGTGGAACACTATTCTCACACACTATCAGAACTGTGCAATCCTCAAGGAATTGATCCTTCTGCATGAATGAGTTTTCTTTGTAGGAAAACACATGCAACTGATAGTACATTGTCCTTGACATTTAGCTCAACTAGGTCTTTCTTAGACATTCATGAGTTTTTGATGAGGGAATCTTCAGTTAACTAGAGTACACTAGTTGAGTGCATGCATGCATCAATTGACTATTAACTCACCATTAGTTCCTCAAATAGTTTGGAACTAATTTAACTGGACATAACTCAGTAAACTGAGTTAACTAATTACAACTCAAATATAACTCAATCTTATCTCCTTAATTTAAGGGATAACCTTACATGACTTCAGAAAGACTTCAACTTGACTTCCTCTAACTAATTAATCAAATAATTTAATTAATTATTTCCAAGTAGTTTTAAGAATAAATTCCGATTTAATTCACAATTTATCAACGACAAATTAAATTGGAATATTCTTGTTGCCACATTTCAACACTCCCTCTCAACAAGAAAGGGATTATCTGCCACCCCCGATCATGTCTCTATGGAACTCAAATTTACATTTTGACAATGCCTTTGTCAAAATGTTAGTATCTTGCTCCTATGTCGAAATATATTGTAGCAACATGATCCTCCCATCATCAACAACTTGCTTTACCTTGTAAAGCCAACGGGAACTCACAATTGACTTGTTCTCCTGTCTCGGAACCCCGTCCCAAACATTGTTATGAACTATGGATTCATACTCCTCCACCATAGCATCAACCCAAATCGGCTACTACACTGCTTCCTCAAAGGAAGATGGCTTGGTCTCAATACATTTCCCAGCAAGGGCCATGTATCCAATGTACCTCTTAGGTGACCTCCTCTGTCTACGTTGAGAAGATGGTGCTCCCACATTCTCTCTCACATCCTTCAACAACCTGTCAGCTTCTCTTGTGCGCTTTTTTCCATCTCTATAAGACTCTACTTGAGTGGATGTCTCCACTCCTGGAACCTTTACATGTGGTTGCTCCGCATCAGTCTAAGGCTTCTCCTCATTAGGAACCATCAGTTCCTATACAACCTGTAGTTGGAGCTCCCTCTCAAGGGAAACTCACATGGCCTTTTGCTCATCAAACTTGAGATCTCTGCGAACCACTATCCTTCGGCTGGTAGGCAAGTACCCCTGATAGTTGTGAGGTGTATCAGTGTACCCCACAAGTATCCCCAACTTTGTTGTCGGCTCAAGCTTCTTTTGTGCATCCTTTGTTACATGGCAATATGCCGATGAGCCAAAGATCCTGAAGTGACCCACATCTGGTCTCTTATTAGAGAAAGCTTCCTTTGGTGTCTTCATCCCAAGTATGTGATGCAGGCTTCTATTATGCAAATTGACCGTTGTGTTGCATGCCTCAACCCACAAGTGAAGTGGTAGGCCTTGGTCATGCAGCATTTCTCGTGCTGCCCCTACAATAGTTCTGTTCTTCCTCTCGGCCACCCCATTCTGTTGTGGGTTATGAGGTGCTGTGAACTCTCGTTTAATTCCTTCCACTGCACATAAGTCCTTAAACTCTTGAAAGACATATTCTCCACCATTGTCACTTCTCAAGGCCTTGATCTTCTTCCCTGACTCTTTCTCGAACAAAGCTTTGAACTCACAAAACTTTGTGAAGGTTTGGTATTTCTTCTGCATGAAATATATCCAGCATTTACGAGAATATTCATCAATGAAAATCACAAAATGCCTTTACTTCGCTGTGGATGTCATCAAGAATGGTCCACACACATCAGTATGAACTCGCTCTAAGCTAGCCTTTGCTCAACTGTCTCGATCATGAAAGGAAGACTTGGTGTACTTTCCCAAGGTACAACCTTTGCATGTGTCAACTTGCTCAAGTTTACCTTTGGGAAGTCCTATAGGTATCTGTTGCAGTATATTCAAAGCCCCATGATGAAAATGGCCCAACCGCCTGTGCCACAACTCGCCAATATCTTGGCTTTGCACCAATTCTGCTTTCGTATTCAATGCTACATAATCATCTACCTCTATTTTATAGAGATTCTTCACCTGAATCCCTATCCTCTTGGTCTGAACTGTGGCTATGTATCTTAGGAAAACCTTTCCTTTACTGAAGACAACATCGTAGCCTTTGTCCTCCAACATCACGATCGATACCAAGTTCTTCTTTAGTCCAGGCACATACTTCACATCTGTTAAGGTGATAGAAGCTCCATGCTCCCTCTGAAAAGCAACTGTGCCCACTCTTGAAACACCATACTTTCTGTCGTCACCCATCTTTATGCTCATCTTGAGGTCTTTCAATACTTTTATCACCGGTCATGTGGAATGAGGTTCCACTGTCAAGATACCCGACACAACCCATCATCGATGACACCATGCATGCGATGAGGGTAAATTCCATTTCAAACTGAGAGGCTAATGCCTCACCTTCCGATCCTTCCTAGGATCCCTTCTTGGACTTCTTCGATGGGAAATTAGTCGCATAATGTCCCATCTCGTGACAATTAAATCATATCACTTTAGACATGTCACACTTCTTCCCTCCACGAGAAGAATTCGATTTGGAATGGGACGCCTTCCCCTTCCCTTTCCTTGCCTTACTTGCTAAGGCCAGATTTTCTTCATCATCATCCTTGGATGAAGAACCATCTTGTGTGCTCCTCCTGATCTCCTCCTGCATAAGATCTTACCATAGTCATTCCCAATTCGGCAGTTTCTCCCTTCCATTCACAGAGTCTTGGTAGCTATTCCAACTCTTTGGAAGTCCAAGGAGAGCAAGGCTCACCATATCATAATCAGCAATAGTTATTCTTACACTGCTAAGCTCATCTCTGTAGGTGGTGAGCTTGTTCAGATATGTGGAAATAGTATCGCCCTTCTCCATCTTGATTCTTCGAAGCTTATCCTTGAGCGCCAATTTCCTCTGGTCGCTATTGTTTTGGTAGAGGTCCTTCAATGTCTTCCACATTGAAAATGGAGTATCCTTCCCATGGAGACTCGAGACAATATGGTCTCGAACTCCCTCAAGGATGATTCATCTCGCCTTCGCCACACACTTCTTCCACTCAGCCAATTCTTGTGCATTAGTTGAAGCTGACTTTTGGATTTCTTGATCAATGAATTCCTTCAAGCCATTGCCTTCTAATACAACCTCCATTCTATCTTTCTGTGCTATGTAATTCGAGCTACCTTCCAAGGCATACTTGAGTCTCAAGCCATAGAATGCCATTGGCCAACCTTGAAGTATGATATGAATTCGATTTGCACCTGCAAACCCGAACTTCAAACTTCGAATTCTCTTCTCAGTATACCGTTCACATCTCTAATAAACTTGGCTCCAATACCATGTAGAAATTCTTCAAATTCTCTACAAATCTCGTTTTGAGACATATGGAGAAAATATGATTGTAGGTTAACCCAATAATGCAATATGACCAAAGCAAAATACTATAACTTACTTCTACTATCAATTTGTGGAAGCTTAAAGATCGAGCTAAACAATATAACTAGAAGAAGAAGAATCAATGCACAATACACATGAAAATACTTTGTGGAAAGCCTCAACTAAAAACCCCACTATATGTATTATCATACAAGGTGGAAATACATAGGAATTATACAAAGCCTTAGCTCTCACAGCTAGCCAGCTCTCAGTAAAATCCTCACAGATGCTCACAGGCTTGGCTTCTCACAAGCCTTCCTCTCTGCCCTCCAAGCTCCTATTTCTTTGCGTTGTTCCTCTAGGATGATTCACCTTCAACCAAGTGGAACACTGATCTCACACACTGTTAGAACTGTGCAATCCTTAAGGAATTGATCCTTCTGCATGCATGAGTTTTATTTATAGGAAAACACATGCAACTGATAGTACATTGTCATTGACATATAGCTCAACTGGGTCTTTCTCAGAATAGACACGAATGAGTTTCTGATGAGGGAATATTCAGTTAACTGGAGTGCACTAGTTGAGTGCATGCATACATCAACTAACTGTTAACTCACCATTAGTTCCTCAAATAGTTTGGAACTAATTTAACTAGACTTAACTCAGTAAACTGAGTTAACTAATTACAACTCAAATATAACTCAACTTATCTCCTTAATTTAAGGGATAACTCTTACATGACTTCATAAAGACTTCTAACTTGAATTTCTCCAACTAATTAAGTCAAGATAACTTAATTAATTATTTCCAAGTAGATGTTAAGGTTAAATTCAATTTTAATTCACAATTTAATTCAAGGACAAATTAAATTGGACTATTCTTGTTGCCACATTTCAACAGTATTATGATAGCCAAACAAATATTGTATGCCAAAGTTACAACCTCAGGAAGTTGATGTACCAATTTACCCAAATAGGTCCCACAGTTTTGGCGCTTCATCTCTTAGGGTTAGGTTTTTGGATGTTTATGGTTTTCCATTGTTTCTCAATAATAAATAGGCCTTTGAGCCCCATTGTAACATAGTTCAGAGGCATGTAGTCACTACATATCTTCTCATAGATAAGCTACCATTACCCAAGCTAGTTTATTTCTATTTCTGTATGTAAGCATATTTCAGTTGTTTGATATTAATGAATTGAAGTTTTATTTATGTCGTATCTCTATGTTTATGTGTATATCTATATTTTTTTGCATTCTTGCATAAGTTAGGATCAAGAATGAAGGTAAATTTCTACTACATATTCTTATTTAGTATAAGATCACCATGAAGATCAACATAATGGTAATATTATTAACATGTCATAGGGTCTAATTCAATGTTCAATCATTACTAGTTATGATATCTATCATACCTTTGATGGCATAGGACCCAAGAAAGGAGCAAGTGAAAATCGTATTGAATTAGTTGGGTACTATGTGTGACTCTATGTAACTGGTTTAGCTATGGGAGAATGGCTTTGGCTACCAATCACAATTTTATATACTTCTTCCTTATGCTTTGAGCTTCAAGTATTTCAGGAAGGAAGGGCATGTTGTGTCCCTAACACAACCAATGACAAGAAGTCCTAGAAGAATAACACATGTTTTTAGTGCATTTGTTAGTCATTGAATTCCATAGGCTAATAATGACTTGGTATTTTAACAAATGTCATTTGTATAAGCATACCTGCTTTTATTATGTCAGCATTTAGTAAGTGATTAGTGATAGAATTAGAGATAAAATAATTTTATTTAAGGGGGATGGAATGTTGTATACCTACACTTAATGTATTTTATACATTAGATTTGTTTTCCTTAAGCTCAATAATTCCACATCATTAGGCTAGTTTAAATTACTTATGTTAATGGCTCATCACTAAGTTAGAAGAGAAGTGATAATATGGGAGTTGTTTTAAAAGATGCCCCCCTCGTTTGTAATAAATCCATTCTATTATCAATACAAACATATTACTTATTTGACTATTAGTACTACATAGAGATGCCTTCCTCTGTACTTTAGGATTTGTAGGTGAAATCCAACCCTAGGTGTGCAGGTGCCCTCAATCCCTTATCTTTGTTTATTGTTTCTTATTCTTGGAATGGTTCCGATCCAAGTATTGGAACACTTCAATTATCTTAACCCCCACCAAGCATTGAAACTCTAATTCCATCTAATCTTCTCACCCAAAAGATCCATTCTTAGATGCCCTTCCACAGTTTGAATGAAGAATTAGTAGCCTCCTCAGCCCATGGTCTCTAAATCCCCTTTGGACCTAATCGTTCCATCTTTTTTCCTTCCCCCATAATTGATCTTAGACAATCATTCAAGAAATGTTACTTAAAAGTATCCTAGAGGTTTGCACTAGCTAGTCCTTAGTTCCCTCAAGTTCAAATTATGATGAACGTTAAGTTACTTCCATCTTACTGGTAGAAAATGTAATGGGCCAGTTGAATCACTTCAAGGAAAATGGGCTTGTTTGGAAATTCAATGGTTTATAGCTAATGCTAGCATATCCATAAAAAATATCATAGCAACTTGAATGGAAAAATAATGGATGAAAAATTCATTTATTCATATGAGAAACGATTATTTGAAGTCTAATTTTGACTTATTAGAAGATATATGTTCGATCCTCATCTTTTGGCCCTTAGTTTTGGGGCACAAAAACATCATGTATGAAGTCATGGACTCCAACTTTTGATCCCACAACAATATGTCTCTTTGCTACTTCAGTGTGGGAAAAGATTCTCAACCTTGCTTTGCAATAATGGGACTTTGAATCATTGTAAGTGATCAAAAATGCCTTGGGAAAATTCCACTTCATGAGCATAAAAACACAATGACAAAATCTAGCTGCCAATGCCCACATTTCCATGGATGTGAGTTTTAACAAAGGCTTTCGAGCATATATGAAGATGGTATCTAAAGACTATACCGAAGCATAACCCCTTGATTATGAGTAGGTTTCCTTATAATGTAGGTCTTGTTTCAAAACCAGACATTTTATATTCCATAATATCAAGAACCCAAAGGTAAGCCATCCCTAAAAATCTTAGAGGAAGCCCACTTGGCGGAATGGGGAAACAAACGAACACCACCTAATTAGCAAGGAACTCATAGAGGTTGCACTCTAGATCCAACACTTAGAATAGAACATCAAAGTAGAGCCTTCATAAACATATTAGTAATAATGAGAGAAGGAGGAAAGAGACTGAGCACACCCCTTCTCTATAAGACCCTGCGAAACAAGCCACCAATTGTGTCTAATGTGTTTGACTTCACACTCCCTACTTAAAGAAGCAACATCATGACTAGCCACATTGCAAATTCCATGGTCATTAGTGAATCCAAAGAAGCCACAAGTAGCAAAGTCTCTAAATCAACAAGGCTCCTCCCTACCCATCAAAGGGTAGATACCTCATTGCTATCCTCTAAAACCTCCTCTTGGAGACCATGTTACCTGATCCCTTCTACAAAAGGAGCAAGGGAGTTGGGTTGATATGGTAGAAGAAGAGGAAGAGACCTTAGCTCTAAACATCAAACAAACCCTTCAAGGAATAGTGACAATAGCTCTATGAAACTTAAGACGATGAGCTACAATAACAAGCCACACCATTCTTAAATCAATAGAAGGAATAGATAGGAGTCTCCGAGAAGAGAAAGAGTAAACCACACCAATGGATGTTGATCTACTTAACATGAAACCACCATCAAAGTTCATTTAATATCTATTGCTTACATACATTGTTGAGCTCTATGCTTATTCATCAATCAAGAAACAAAAAACAAAAAAAGCTTTGAAAGAAAAATAAAAATCACTTCTTGGAAATCCTCTTAGGTGTACATATTCTACCCCCTCTAGATTTGAACATGTAACCTCTTATGAAAAAGCACATGTTCTTAATCATTAAAACTATTCATAACATACCATTTTAAATAAAAAAATATAAATATAGCTTTGAAATAAAAATAAAAATCACTTCTTGGAAATCCTCTTAGGTGTACATATTCTATCCCCTCTAGATTTGAACATGTAACCTCTTATGAAAAAGCACATGTTCTTAATCATTAAAACCATTCATAATATACCATTTTAAATAATAAAAATATAAATATACCAAACATATTTATACATCAACTTAACTTTATTTTAAGTTGAAAACTTTCTTATTTTTTTATTTTTTTTATATCTCTTCTTACTTAATAACCTAAAAAATCTAAAATTAAATATGAATTTATGTTTTCTCTTTGGCATGCTTATAAAAAAATTTACTCCTAAAGCCAAATTAAGTATATAAATTTCTCAAAAAAAACTAAATTATAAAACCAAATTAACACTTAAATGAGGTATAAAACTACTACAAATATGTACCTTTATTAAGAAAATATAATAGATCATAAACAGAAAAATGTGGATTATGACCGTTTTAGCACATCGTGTCATAGAAATCATAGAGAGTTATGGGAATACATAAAAGAAATTTACAAATATGTACCTATTCTATTTTTTTACATACATATTCTTAATCATTATATA
>APFE031159334.1:5453-25588 GCA_000404065.3 Pinus taeda
AAATGTTTTCTTAAAGACCCTAAAAAGTAGATTGAATCTATAAACAACATGTTAATAAGTAGTAAGGATCATTCTGGGTCTAGCTCTGCGCGAAGCAGAGTAGCGCAAAGCTGCGGAACAGTGCAAAAGCCCTCCAAACTAGATCAGGACATCCCAAGTGTGCAGAAACCAAGTTCTAGCACCCTCCCCTACTACCTCAGGTGAGATCTCAATCCGTACTTCGCAGGCTATTGCTGAAAGGGCCGGTAGTTGCGGGATTTGTTTGGCTAAATAATTCTTTCAAACCTAGGTCAGGCCCATATAAGCCCATTCTTCAGAACCTGGATCATGGTGGCCTACTCTACATCAGGGTTCCAAAGCATACTACCAAGCCTGCGACGTATGTCAACGAATGGGGAAACCATCACGAAGAGATGAAACGCCGCTCAAGCCACAGTTGATGCTATAGACATTCGAGAAGTGGGAAAGCGACTTCGTAGGACCTATTTTGCCGCGGGGAAAGGCAACCACATGCTATATCATCAACATGATAAAATATTTGACTCAATGGGCAGAGGCACAGCTAGCTAAGGACTGCACGGCTATGACAGCTACAAAGTTTTTGTTCGAGAATGTACTGGCAACGTTTGGATGTCCCAAAATTCTCATGAGCGACTGGGGAACACATTATCTGAATGAAACGATCAGCGCACTCACTGAGGAATTCCAGATATATCACCAACAGAGTACACCATACCATCTGCAAGTGAATGGGACCATTAAAGCATTCAACAAAATCTTTGAGACTGCATTGACCAAGGTCTGTAATGCGCAGCGAAATGACTGGGACTTGGGCATCCCTGCTGTGCTATGGGCATACCGAACCACGTGCAATATGTTGACAAGCCAGACACCTTTTCAGTTAGTCTATGGCAAGGAGGCTATTATGCAGATGGAAAAAATTGTGCCTAGTCTGCAAATAGCAACAATAAATGGTACAGTAGACCGCGAGGCTTTGGAGGAATAGCTTACGCACCTAGAGGAACTGGAGGATGAATGGTTTTTGGCTGGATTCCATCAGCAAGTATAGAAAAAATGAGAGAAAGAGTTGCATGATCACCATATCAAGGTGCGCACGTTCAAGGAGAATGATCTAGTATTACTATATGACAGCAAGTTCGAGAAATCCTATAAGCTGTCCAGATAACTACATCAAATTTGTCCACACCAACACCAACCCCATCTCCAACCCCACCACTGCCAAAAGTTGGGATGGAAAACACAGTAAAGCTATCGATATTTAAGGGTGTAGGAAATGAGGAGCCTGGCTGGTTTTGGTTTGTGATAAAGTCTGTGTGGGACACTCAAGGCATAATAGATGAAAATATCAATAAAGAGGCTATAATAGTTAGCACACTACAGGACCGCGCGTTGACGTGGTACATAAAATACTCAATCGATCATCTAAATGAGGGGATAACAGCAATCCCGGAGGTGCTAAACAAAGAGTTTGGCTGACCAAATTTAGAAACACAGTTGGTTATTGGGTTCAAGGAAATCGCAATGTTGCCTAGTGAAACTCCGTGGGATCTAGACCAAAGGTTAAAAATCACTATTCATGAGGCTAACATGACATTGAAGGATGTGTAGCACTGCACGTGGTTTGTGCCATCATTGAAACCACATCTAAGGATGGCTCTATCACAACAAAAGATCTTAATTCAAGCTGAAGCGCTAGAGACAGCAATGAGTTTGCACGAAACCCCAATACCAGATCCAGGGTTGGGAGTTCAGCGAATCAATGTGCAACTACAAAACCTAAGTTTAGAAATGCAAAGCTTGAAGCAAGAAAGGGTGCCCCAACTAGAGGCACATGTAGAGGTAGGCTGTATTAAATGTAAGAGTCAAGGGCATGATAAAGAGACCATTGCCCCATCTTTGCAAACTATCTGGCAGGGCAGGGGTCGATGCCGTTAAAAGTGGAGGTACAAGCATGACTGAGTGCTGCACTTGCGCTTTGGTGTGCAATTTGTCAAGTGGGTGGAAAACATGGAAGAAATAACTGTCACCTATTTCAGAAGTATACCCAAACCTCACAGTAGCTATATTTTAACTTTTGTCGATCAGTGGTGTTGGCTTATATGGGCCTAACCCAGGTTCAGAAGAATTATTTAGCCAAGCAAATTCTGCAGCTACTGGCCCTTTTGGCAATAGCCTGGGAAGCACGGACTGACGTCTCACCCGAGGTAGCAGGGGAGGGTGCTGGAACCAGGTTTCTGCACGCTTGGGATGTCTAGATTAAGTATTATAACCTAGATCTACTTAGAGAGGTCTTTAAGCAAACATTTATCACAATTATCTAGTTCACAGGTTAAGATAAAACCCAAATTCACAAGTATTCGGTAATGGGCATAAATCGAAACAATTGTATTAACCATACAAAAGTAGATTTACGATAATTCAGATTTACCACAAAAATTTAGAAGAAACTTATCTTTATTTCCAATTTACCACCATTACATCCAGATCTTCCCTGTGCACTCAGCTGCAGGGGTCCACACACATAGCTGCGAACTCTTTTAGGCCTCTGCACACACAAGTGCAGAGCCTCTTTCCTCTACCCAAACCCTTGACTCAGACTTACAAACGCTTTCAGACTGCTTCCCTCAATCACCCATTAAATCTCCGATTTCAAAATCATACTCCAAAAGGGAACTGTCTTTCCCCCATAGAACCATGCTCTATTTATACCTATCTATGGTCCGTGGACCGACTTACTTCCTATTATTTTACATTATTTCTTGTGTAGACAACCCTTTGACTCGACCTTTTACATTTCCCGCTTCACATACTTCAAATTGTTTACAATAATTTAATCCTAATTTCTCGGCTTTCTGTCCCAACACCGTTACGCGGCACCTCTGCTACCCAACAGTCCCCCAACATAATCATCGTGACTCAGCCTGAGTCACTTGTCAGTGTGGCGAGATGCTCTGCCTTGGCTTCACACTTAGCCTCCCTTTGAGTGACGCTCGTCATCTTGTTGTTCCCTTGTTGTCTCCAACAATGCTTCATCTGGCTCCGACTTCGTTGTTTCTTCCTGCAACCGATAATGCTCATTCTGCTCTTCTCGGTTAACACAAAAGATGCCCTTATAGGATTTCAGCGTGAGCAGGGAATCCACATACGGGACCCCTTTGTACCATCATAGTCACTTCTGACCTTCATTTCTTCTCTTTGCATTGTCTGCTGCAACCTATGTTGCAATTTTGCAAGACCCTTGTTGCAGTCCGTAAGATCCCAATTTTGAAGAGACAGCAGAGCCGACTTATTATCTAGATATCTACCCATGGTCTCCATCTATCGATCTTTCAATTTTCTGATGTAGTCCACTAGCCAACCCCTAGGCAGGGCGATGACATCTAGACCAATTCTTCTTCGTGTCTCCCCTTTTCTGGTACATCCCCTACTGCTGATGCCTGCAGTTATGAACACAATACTCCTTAGAGAGTCTTGCTTCTTCAACGGCGATATCACCACCATCGAGCCTAATCCTTGTGCAAAGAGAATGAACAACCCCATATCGATACCCAATATATGTTTTCCAGGAGTGTATGTCACCCGGTGGACGCCCCTTGGTGATTTATAAGCCATGTGAATTTCAAATTCACTGATTCCCGCTTGTTCTAGCGTCTTCGTGTAAAACCTGTGGTGGCTCGTGCCATATCTGACTCATACTTCCATTCTTAATTGCCCGCCACCCGCTTCCATTTGCCATAATGCAGACATCGCATCGTGAATAGTGACAGAAAAAGTCACCTTTCTTCGTAGCCGCGTAGTGGCACACTTCTGATTGCGCAACTGCGAACTTATCGCTGATATAGCTTGACGCATAGCCTGGTACTCGCGCCTTCCTCCAGGCTACTTTTCGATCTCGTGCTCTCTTTCAACTAGTTCGAGAGGTGAGACTGTTTCTCGAACAGTTAGTCAGGCGGCCAACCTGCCCGTGTAGAGCTCCAGGAGACTGCCATTCACTCAGCCTGGGAAGGGGTGTCCATTAAGTTTAGCCAGCTGAACCACACCTGCATCAGTAACTTCCATGACCACATAGGGTCCCAACCAATTCGTTCAGAGTTTGCGAGCGAATTTTTCAAATTTACTATTGTATAGTAGCACTAAATCATTCTCCTTGAATGTGCGCACTTTGATATGGTGATCATGCCATGCTTTCTCACGTTGTTTCTATACTTGTTGATGAAACATAGCCAAAAACCGTTCCTCTTCCAGTTCCTCTAGCTGTCCGAGCTATTCCTCGAAAGCCCCGCAGTCTACCATACCTGTGACTACCACGATTCGCAGACTAGGCACAATATATTCCATAGGCATAACGGCCTCTTTTCCATAAACTAACCGAAATGGTGTCTGGCCCGTAAACTTGTTGTATGTAGTTCGGTATGCCCATAGCAGAGAAGGGATGCACAAGTCCCAATAATTGCATTGCACATTATAGACCTTGGTCAATGCGGTCTCCAAGATTTTGTTGAATGCTTCCATGGTCCCATTTGCTTGCGGGTGGTATGGCATATTCTGTTGGTGAGAAATCTAAAATTCCTCTGTGAGTGCACTAATTGTTTCATTCAAGAAATGTGTTCCCCAATAACTCATGAGAATTTTGGGACATCCAAACCTTGTGAGTACATTTTCAAACAAAAACTTTGCAGCTGTCACTGCCATGCAGTCCTTAACCGGTTGTGCCTCTGCCCATCGGGTCAAATATTTGGTCGTGGTGATGATATGGCATGGACCTGTCTTCCCTCGTAGTTCGATGGGTCCCACAAAGTTGATTTCCCACTTCGCAAATGGTAGTAGCATCATCTGTGGCTGGAGCGGTATTTCATCCCTTCGCGAGGGTTTTCCCATCCATTGACATATGTCATAGGCTCGACAATGATCTTTTGAATCCTGATGCAAAGTGGGCCACCATAATCCTATGTGAAAAATCTTCTGGGCTATGGCGCGACCCACATAATGTCCACCTACAACCCCTGCATGTGCTTCTGCCAGGATTTATCCTCGCTCGAACTCGAGGACATACCAATGCAATAGCTTATCGTTGCCCATTATGTAGGGATGTCCTACAATCACAGTGAAGTTTATGGTGTGTATCACTAACTCTTTCTTATGCTGAATAGAATATCCCTGTGGTGTGGTCCCGTAGTTAAGAAATGGATGGTATCCTAAAAATGGCCATCCGCGACATGTATCGCATATAGTTGTGCATCCAGGAGTCTGTTCTTGAGATTTATGGGTTCTTTTCCGGTCTCAATTCAGGATAGGTGATTTGGGCCTCCGTTGAGGCATCCCGGCTTTATGATGACCTCAAAGTCATATTGTTGAAATAAGAGCAACCATTGACAAATGAGCCCCCCAACACAGGCTCATTCACTAGGTATTTTAATGACGAGTGATCAGTATACATCTTAAAGTGGCCTCCACGCAAATAGTGGCAGAATTTTTGAAGCATGTATACCATTGCTAATCCCTCATGCTTAGTGGTGGAGTAATTATTTTCAGCTTTTGACAATCGGCGACTTGCAAACGCAATCGGATGGACCAGTCCCTTCACTCCTGGTTGAGTAAGTACTACCCCTAGCACGATACATGTCACGTCAACATGCACATGAAACTCAACGTCCCATTATAGAATGATCAATATAGGGGATGAAGCCATCTTCTCCTTAATCATCACCAGGCTTTTGTTGCATTCCTCATTCCAGCATAAGCAGCATCCTTCTTCAGAAATTGTTCCATCAGAGCCATGATTTGGGTGTAACTTTTGATGAACTTCCGATAGTAGCCCATGTTACCCAGAGTGGTGCATAATTGTTTGACACTTCATAGCACTTGCAGATTGAGTATGACGTCAATCTTTGCTAGATCCACCATCAAGCCTTGCCTACAAACCACTTGGACCACTAGGTTCCCGAACGGGACAAGGAAAGTACACTTCTTGAGATTCAGCGCAATCTGATGTCGGCGACAAGTATCCAACATTAACTGTAAGCTAGCTACATGCTTCTTAACTAGTCCAAACATGGTCCAATAGTCCAGATAGACCTCTAAGAACTTGTGTATAAATTCTTTGAATGTTGCTACCACTATTCATGAAAATATCACCGGCGCATTATTTAGAACAAAGGGCATCACCGTGTACTAAAAGCAACCCCATTCTGGTGTGATCTTGATATGGTGGTATCCTGAGAACCCATCCGTGAATGAGTGGGCTTCCTGCCCCCCATCACCGAGTAGGTACCTCATCTGTAAACTGCCTTCTTAGGAAAATATGAGATCTTTGCATTTGTCAAAGCTGAGCATATTTGGACCTTTGATATCCAATCATGAAATATGAAACCTATTGGTATAGGTATCCAACAGGACTTACCCAATTGGGCTCCTCAACAAGCTCAATGATTCCTGTTGCCAGCATCTTGTCCATTTCTTCGCGGACCTTTGCTTTATATTTTGGATTCAATCGGTAGGGTCACGGATTCACTGGTTTCACGTCTGGCTCCAATGTTATCTTCATCACTCCCAAGTCCCCTAGGATCCCTTTTATCTCCATGATCTTTGTTGGAAACAAGTCTCGATATTCGAAAAGCAATTCGATGATGTTTTCTACTGTAGGATCATCCTAATAGTCCCTGAGCATTGCATACTTCGGCTCTTCTTCAGTTCCTATATTGACTTGTTTTGCTTTCAATGGTGCCATGATATCAGGATCTTTGATTTTGGGTCCGCGCACCTCGTGGCATCCCTCTGATTCCAGAATATTGACGTTTCATGGATCATCTTCATCATCTTCTACCTATACATTATAGCATGCAAGGGCCTGGCTCAGCTGCAGCAACTAGTCAGGCTGCACAGGTTCTGCTGGTTCTATCGGCATCTTGAGAATGGTGGCCTTTACCAGTTGGAGTGCTTCATCTACAGGGTCCATCCGTTGATCTTCAAAGAGGAATGTCACTAGGAACCATTCACACATGATATCCCACTCACTTGTGTCGTGCCGAAGCTCTGCTTCAGTATGCCAATTTTTGGGAATGACATCCACGGTGTGATAGAATAAGTGCACCCATTCTAGCTGAGGTTCCTCTCCGTAGGCTTTGGTCCATTTGGGAAGGTGCATGCATGGGTCATCACATCCATCATATTTCTCTATTATGTGTACTTCCAGCTTCCCAAATATGATCTTCATCATATGCCTGCAGGCACACCAATCCTCGAAAGTCCCTTCATGTGTTCCCCACCATTGTGCAGGCATTGTGCGCAACGCCCACCTCATTGTATCAAACCGTTAGTGCTATGGTACTGCGATTTCAAACTTGGTCAAGAATTCATCTATCATTGTCAGCCCATCATATGTCGACAATTCTCGATCCTAGGCTTTTATGTAGTACAGAGATTTTGTCATCATGTTACAATGTAGTGTAGTTACTCTGCTCGACCTAGTGCGCCATTGCTTGCCTTCCTCATTTGAATCGGATGTGTAAGATACTTCATAGCCTCGTGGGGTTCTGTTGTCCTCCCTTGCATTGATCCATGCTCACGTTTGTGCAGTCATTTTGTAGATACAATATGCATCATCATTGCTTTTGCTGTTGCACACAGGATCCAAATAGCGTGGTCCTTCAGTTGGATCTAACTGAATGACTACATGGAGTGACTTTGTTTCAAATACCATTGTCTACTTCTTTAGGTTAATAACCTTGTTCATGTCAGTAGCCTAGTATATTCCTAACAATGCCGGATAGGGCGTACTTTCATCCATGAGCTCAATAACTTCAAAGTCCATCTAAGTACTTGCACTGTCAAGGTCTACTGTAACTCCTTACAGCCTTCCCATAGGTAGCACCTTTTGTTGATTTACCATCCACAGTTAGATGGGGGACCATTGTAGTGTAGGCTTACCCATGCACTCCCAAGTCCGTTTAGGTAGTATGTTGGCATCTGAACCTAGATCCAAAATGACCTGATCCATCTCATAATCACCGATCTGCGCAGTTAGTCGCACTTTCCTCCTAGTCCATAACGCATGTCTTCATAGCTTTCGAACTACGCGAGGCTCACTCCATCTTGCGCATCTATTTATCAGTTCTTGTAAGCCTCTAACGGCCCTGTTGTCACAAAGCAAATTCATATGTGTCTATAAAAAGGTAGTTATCATCGAGGGATCCCTGACCAGTTCAGGTTGATCCTTACTACCTGGAGTAGAGACTTCTGTGAAGCTCTCTCGAGCTTCCAGACATGTCTCCTTACCCACCCTTGAATTTTCTGTACTGAAGCCCCTCTTATCCATTCCTATAGTGGTGCCACTTCTCCATACCATGTAGATTTTGGGATCTTCCTTCTGGGGTTCAGACCTCATCATTTGCACATTCTCGGTCATTGTTGGTTGTGTTGTCCTCTTTTCCTAGATTTGCGCTATCAGCGAAGGATAGTCTAGCAGCTCATGATCCAATTTCCCATAATAACTTCACAAAATTCTGGTTGGGTTGGTACAATCTCGGGCGTAATGTCATGATCCTCCACAATTGTAATAGATTAGCTCCTCGTGACCCCTTCCTAGTCTGATTCTGCCCCATCCTCGACCACACCCTTGGAACCCACCATGTTCAATCGTTGTGGCTGGATACTGACTTCGTGCCTCTGTCTGCATTCTATAGGTAGATGACTGATCGATCAGCATTTGATAGCTACAACAGTCCCTTTCTTCATGCCCCACTCATTTACAAAAGTTGCAAAAGAGCTGCTGGGGGGTCTGGTTGTATTTTGGTTATAGATGATACTTATCAGTGTTGTGCTTTCCTCCCACCTAACAGATTGCACACCAGAGCGGGGTGGTTGTGCTCGGCCCTACTTGTGCCTTTGGTCGCAATGGTGTTGGTTCCCCTATTACCACAAAATTCACCAGGACTGGACAATGATCTTTATCGTGTTCCTGGCTCTTACACCTTACACACCATACTTCCTCCCAGACTTTTGAGCGTGTTGTCTGTTCTTGTTTTAACCTCTGCATTTCCAAGCACAAATTTTGGACCTGTACTTAAATTTGCTGGACTCCCAACCCTAGGTCTGGTATCGTGGTTTCGCGTAGACGCATTGCTCCCTCTAGCGCTTAATCTTAGGTTGAGACCTTTTGTTGTAACAGAGCCGACTTCAGATATGGCGTTAATGATGTGACGAACCAAGCATAGTGATGTTCATTTGTCAGTGTCATGTCAACCTCGCGGATATATTTGTTCAACCTTTGATCCAAATCCCATGGAGTTTCACCTGGCATCATTACAATCTCTTTGAACCCTACGACCGACTATTTTCCTAACTTCGGTCGACTAAATTCCTTTTTTAATTCAGTGTGGACTTCCGCTACCCCTGCCGTTGGGTTACTTCTTGCATACTTCATGTACCATGTCAGTGCTCGGTCCCGCAGTGTGCTGACTAAGGTAGCTTTCCTGATATTATCATCCGTGATTTGCTACGTGTTCCATACTGATGTTAGCACAAACCAGAATTGCTCCGGGTCTTCGCCTTCTGCTCCCTTGAATATTGACAACTAAATCGCGCTTGCCATAGTTGACCTTGATCTATTACCATCCCTGATCCCTTCAATCCTTCAATGTTTTTCTCTCCGCATTCCACACTAGACACCCCTTAGGCAGATCCTACTCCTCGAAATAGAACCATTTGTTGGCTTATATGGGCCTGACCTAGGTTCAGAAGAATTATTTAGCCAAGAAAATCCTGCAGCTATGGCCCTTCCAGCAACAACCGGTGAAGCACGGACTGAGGTCTCACCTGAGGTAGCAGGGGAGGGTGCTGTAACCAGGTTTCTGAACCCTTGGGATGTGTAGATGTGGTGTGAGAGGTTCACGTGCCATCCTGTAGCCTCATGCTGAACTACATCTGCGCAATCCAAATAACCTTAGCTTTCTCTTATCGCGCTGATTATAGATCTAATTTATTTGATTAAGTATTATAACCCAGATCTACTTAAAGAGGTATTTAAGCAAACATTTATCACAGTTATCTAGTTTGCAGGTTAAGACCAAACCCAAATTCACAAATATTCGGTATGCGAATAAATCAAAACAGTTGTATTAACCATACAAGAGAAGATTCACAATAATTCAGATTTACCGCAAAAATTCAGAAGAAGCTTATCTTTATTTCCAATTTACCACCACTACATCCAGATTTGCCTTACGCACTTATCTGCAAGGGTCCACGCACATAGCTGCGGAGTCTCTCAGGCCTCTTTGTACACACAACAGTAGAGCCTCTTTCCTCTACCGAAACCCCCGACTCAGACTTACAGATGCTCTCAGACTGCTTCCCTCAATCACCCATTACATCTCCAATTCCGAAATCATACTCCAAAAGAGAACTCCCTTTCCCCCATAGAGCCACGCTCTATTTATATCTATTTATGGTCTATGGACCGACTTACTTGCTATTATTTTACATTATTTCTTGGGCAGACAACCCTTTGACTCGACCTTTTACATTTCGTGCTCCTCATACTTTGGAGTTTTTACAATAAGTTAATCCTAATTTCTCAGCTTTTTGTCCCAAAGGTATTATGCGGGACCTCCGCTACCCAAGTAGTGCGTCACGATGAGTGGACATGTCGAAGTTATGACTTAATGATGGAAAGAACCTTGGCTTATCGAGTGCAGACTGAAGCACAAGGAGGATTTCAAGGACGTAGCCGAGGAAGAGGAAGAGGAATGTTTGGCGAAATAATTTTTCCGAACCTGGATCATCCAAGAATTGTTCATTTGTGTAATGTAAAGGAGGCTTCCCCCTCGAAGAGGCTGAATTATAAGGTGTTGATCTATCTTTTCTATCTTTTTGTGAGCTTGTTTCATAACAGAAACTGAATGGAAGTCTAGGTTGAATAGGCAAGTGGCCATCAATATCCACGTGGATCAGCCAAGAGCCTCTATGACTCTTTTATTTCCTCCATGCCCTTTGTTTCTCCGTGAGACAAACCGGGGTTGGGTTTAGGCACATAGCCAAGTACCACTTATCCCAACACTTCCTATTAATTGCATTTTTTTAAGAATAATAAAATTCTAGGATCTGGGGTTGTCCCCACACTCTATAGTCGTTGCCACCCGGGTCTCAACCATTCTATGGAGCCTGTGCCTGGTGCTAAGATTGGATGCCCCTTTAACCCACCAAGGTCTTAACATGGGGTTGATGTGTCCGTGGGACCGTCCGCCGCTCCCTCTATTGGTTGTCACTTCTGCTATTGTGGCCCAAATCTCTCTACCTGGGATTGTTTCCATTTTCATTTACCAATGTTGTTGAGGTAAATATTGTGGGATGAACTATCCTACCTAGTACTCCTGACACTTATCTAATTGGTTTCTTCTTTGTCAACATGCGAGTATGGCCCAACTTCAGTCACCCAACACTTCTCTGCACATAAAAAAATAAATCATTGGGCTTTAACCTCTGCTATGACTTCACGTGCACCACATGTCAACCTTTAAGTGCTGACTTGTGTCACAAAAAAAAACCTTCTTGGGTTCCCAAAAATGCTAAATCCACCTGTAATGTGTTTGATGTTGATGTCATCATTTGTTATCATTCAAGGCTATCATGATATGCCACATTTCCTATTGTTAGAGAAGAGAGAGGATGTATTCTTAAGTATTTCTTTTCAACCTTTTCCTTTCTTAATTCATGTTTCAAATTACGAACCATTATCTCTGGGTTTGAGCCTTTGGCCATTGACACCACTCGTTAGTGGATTGTCATTTTGGGAGGGGTTCCCCTAGAGTATCTCTCCACCATTTATCTATGCAGTCAACTGTGTGGGAAAACAATTTTGGGACCATAGATCCCATCTAATAGATTGTCTCAAGTCCCCCTCGGAAATCCACCATGTGGCCCAATATTTTCGTTTCAGTTCATTCCTTTGTGTGCCAGAGGGTTTTGCATCGGGGTAATGTTGTCGAGCTATCCCAAAAGGGTGGGATCCACCCACTATGTTCTTCCCAAAGCTTACAACTTTGCATCGTAATTGTAACCTCCAAGGTATGACTTCTAGGATTGTGTCATCCTAGTCGTTTAGACTTCACTTCTAAATTATTTCGCTAGAGTGAACCCTCTGAGCCAGCTTGTCATGTGGGCTCCACCTTTAGCCAATGAAAAAATTCTCCACTACTGTTATGACCTCTACCTAAGGTTGTATCTTCACATAGATTCTGAGGTCTATAGTAGGCCTATAACCCTTTATCCTAATTCCTTTTATTAATTTCATTTTTTTAACAATAACAAGATCCTGAGATTTGGGGTTATCCCCACACTCTATAGCCGCGACACCCCTAGTCTCATCTATTGTATGGAGCTTGTGCCTGGTGCTAAGGTTGGATCCCCCTTTAACCCACAAAGTTCTTGTCGTCAGGTTTACATGTCACGAGAACTTCCTGAAGCTTTCTCTATTGGTTGTCGCTTCTGCTACTGTGGCCCAAATCTGTTTCCTTGGCGTTGTCGCCATTCTCATCTACCAATGTTGTTGAGGTAAATATTGTGGGATGGACTATCTTGTGAGGCCCTCCTGACACTTCTCTAATTGGTTATTTCTTTTTCAACATGCCATCGTGGCTCAATTTTAGTCAGCCAACACTTCTATGCACATAAAAAATAAACCATTGGACTTCAACCTCTGGGATGACATCACCCACAGTACATGTCAACCTTTAAGTGATGACTTGTGTCACCAAAAAAAAGGCCACCTGGGTGCCCAAAAACACTAAATGAACTTGCAATGTGTCTTATGTTTATGTCATCATTTTCTATCATTCATGCCAATCATGATACACCACTTGTCTTGTTGTCAGAGAGGAGAGAGGATGTGCTTCGAAGTCTTGCTTTCTAGGCTTTTCCTTTGTTAATTCATGTTTCAACTTACCAACCATTTTCTTTTGGTTCACGCCTTTAGTCTTCGACACCACTCTTGAGTGGATTATGGTTTTGGAAGGGGTGCCCCTAGAGTAGCTCTCCACCATTGATATATGCAATTAAGTATGTGGGAAACCACTTTTGGGACCACATAGCCCATCTAATGGACTATGTCTAGTTCCCCCTAGAAATCCACTATGACGTTTGCTATTTTTTTTCCAGTCCATTCCTTTGTGCACCAAAGGGTTTTGCATTGGGGTCATGTCATCAGGCTATCCCCAATGGGTGCGATCCACCCGCTGGGTTCTTCCCAAATCTTACGACTTTTCACCGTAACTACAATCTCTGAGGTGTGACTTCTGGGATTGTGTCATCCTAGTCGCTTAGACTTGGGTTCTAAAATTATTTCACTTTGGTGAACCCATCGGGCCAACCCATCGGGTTAGCTCCACGTTTGGCCAGTGAAAAAATTCTCTATTGTTGTTGTGGTCTCTACTTAAGGTCGTAGCTTCACGTAGATGCTTCATCACTGGTTTGGCACTTGTGCCAATTTTGGCTATGTACAAAAGGTTTTTCTAAACACCTTTTAGCTCTACAAACTTTGAGTTTGGTTCTTGTAGCATTGACTAGCTCTATCTCATGATCGAGTAGGACATTTTGGGGGTTTTATATACCATTTGAAAAATACTTCAAAGCTTTATCTATTTGGGTGAGTTTCCTCTACACCAGAGATGATCTTCTACTCAAAAACTAACTCTAAAGAATTTCTTCCATACCTTTTCCACCAATGATTGTCATGCTTGCCTTTGCCTTTACTTTTCCTATGCCATCGATGACAACAAACTTACCAATGCAGTTTTCTTTTCTAATATTTGTCATTTCCTTTGCCATCAATGACAACACATTTCCAACAAGTTGATCACAAATAGGATTTCAATTAGGTGAAACACTGTTAGAGTATCGAACTGATGGTATTAAGGGTTTTGAATGGAAGGTGCTGAGATGAGGAATAGTTGGAAGGGTACTGAAGACATCAATGCAATATTAGGTCATAACCTATTCTTCCTCATAATATAGATATATGTTCCTTTCACACAATTATTCACTATCTATTTGGAAAGTTTTGGTATATATGTCCATGATCATATATATAAGTTTATCAAATAATTTCTGGATTATATGTGAATTGCTGTTTATCTTTTTATGTTGTCTATAGGTCTTTGCTTTAGAAACATTGAGGAGAAAGATGGAAGCTACAAAATTTCATACTGGTTAGGAAAACCTTCGATGAAAGATATCTCTTGTCCACAAGATTTATTTTTCTTGAAACAAAATTTCCACCTCCACTGAGAAATGATATTTATGATATGTTCTCCAAGATTCATTTCTTGAATCCTTGTTTTTGTTTAGCTTTCTTCCTTATGAGTCACTAGCCATCCATATATGACTCTTAAACATCAAATCTATTTATATCTTGGAATATTTTTTTCTTGATTTTTGTGCATGTCACATCTTCCTTCAAGAACCTACGCAACATTGTCACACTTGGGAAGATTAAAATATATCACACTGCTTACTTGTAGTACTGTGTTGTACATCCAGCTTGTGACACTTCGTGAAGAATTAGGTTTCCATAGGAGTTTTTCAAAATTCATATTGATCTACATTTATTTTGGTTTTTGGGTTTGTTTGTTGTTACTTTATGGTGATACATTAAATCAAGTCTCCTTTTTTATTCCATTTTCCATTTTTTGTTTTTGTGTGGAATTTGGATTATTTTCCTCTTTGACCAGTTGGTATTCACTTGCTATTGAAAGTATTGTAATCTCTTAGGCTTGGATCTTTTGTTTAGATGTTAGAGTGTCTTTTTTTATGCATTTGATCACTTATCTCAAAGTTCTTTTTTGGATTGCTTTGCAATAATGCAAAATTTCTTGGTTTTCCTTAAGTAATTTGTTTTCTAAAAATAAAAAGAAAAGGAAATTACATTTGTAGAAATTATTTTTGTTTATTTGAGTGAATATTCTTCATTCACTGTGTGCATTAACTTCTTCTTAGAATTTATTTATTTATTTATTTATTTATTTATTTATTTAATTTTTTTTTTTTTTAAATTTAAATTTGTAGGAAGTCATGTTTGTTTTTTAAAGAAGTTTTTTTAAAAAGTGAAAAAAATTTGGTTTTGTGTATTTTATTTAATTTCAGACTTTTCTTCATTTGGGAATATTAAAACTCTTCCTCCTCCTCAAAATATATATTTCATTTAAACAAAAAAAATTATTTTATTTTGTTGCGTTAAGATTTAGATTCATGTCAAAATACCATCTGGCCTACTCCATAAGCCTATTTGTGTAAACAAAATCAATTAAAATTAACACTTAATAAAATTAATTAAATATTTTTGCATTTATTTGGTAGAACATCTACATTAGCTTAAGATTATGACCTTGGAATATGTGGTGTGTTTAACCCTTTAAGGATACAAAACATACTAAGAATCTGGAGCTAGGGAGTGAAAATCCATTTGCAACTTCACCATTTATGGGTAGCCCTTATCACACAAGGGTTAAGAACGAGGTCACATTTGGTCCAAAAATGTTATTAACCACATTTCATTGTTCTTTGTGGCATTGATCTACGTGTATTAAAAAAAATGTTTTATAACAGTTGGAGATCACCTGAGAGGAGTACACATGGATTTTAGGAATCTCTCAAGTGGATTTCGGGTTTTGTTTCACTACCATTACACGTATATCCAACTATCAAATGTTCGTTGAGGCCGGGTTGTTGCAGGTGGTAACCCTAGTGGCTATAAGCCTAGGGCTCATACAAAATGTCATGATGAAGGGGACAATATTTGATGTACCTGGGATATATGTTGGTCAAATTCTCTTGAGCCCTCTTGGATGGTGCTCCACTATATGTGATGGTACTTGCATCGGGATTTGACTATTAGGAATTTTTCCAACATAACTAGTTGCACCCACCCTCTGATCTTCGTGGATTATATGATTACTACTTTAGATTCACTAGCTTGTATTGTTTGTTTTCGTTTTTAGGGGAGCATAACAGTTTTTTTAATTGATTATATAAATTCACCATGGTATAATATCAACCAATTCAATCACGTAGTATGTAGGGCACACCATATGATCTTCTTAAAGTTGTAGAACAAAAAATTACAAAATAACTTGAAGTTGTACAACCTGAAATTGCCATACCTGAAAATATTGAAGCCAAAACATTAGAACCAGAGATTATGGAAGGTGAAACTTTGGAACTAGAGGTTGTCCCATATGAAACTTTGGAATTACAAATTACTTAAACTAAAACTTTTGAAATTGACATTCCTCCGTCAACAACTTTAGTGTCTACACCTTTACCAATTAGTCCTCAAGAATCTATTTCTTTAGGAGACAAAGTTGTAACTTCTTCCACTTTGTCTACTAAACATAGAAAAATTATCTTAGGAATACCACTCTCCATTTAATTATCTAATAAATGATATAAGAGCCCCTATTATTTATGAACTTCCTATTGAATCTCCACGGTGAGATAATCCTTGGTATCAATCTCTTGTTTGTAGTCCTCTTTGAAGCACATACTATACATCTAGGAGAAGTCCACTTTTACGTACTCCTTTGTCTTTCCTTACCAATCCAACCATGTCTCAGTCAAAATCCATATAATCTACAACTAAAAGTACTCAAATGCAAACTTTACCTTCTATTGTAGGTGTATCTTCTGAACCTAGTACATTTTCCATGTTTATTAGATATTCTTTATCTAGTAGTTATTATGATCCTTGTGGATCTGGTCAATATTATATTTATCGTCGACCTTTTGTAGTTGTGAGGTATCAATCACTCGATGAAATTTCTCTAGTTCTTTTAGTCCCTCATTTTTTCATTATCCTCCTTGGCCTACCAAAACTCCATCTAGTTTATCTATTCCAGGTATGGTAAAAACCCCTCAAACTGTGGTTTCTTCTGAAACTTCGATGTCTAATGTGCAACCAATATTTATTCAACAATGTAGTTTTGTGTCTAGTAGGGTATGTTTTTCACAACAACCTCCTATAGGATCTCTTCCGTTTACTAGGGGAAAGTTCTTATAAGATCTCTTCTACTTAGTGGGAGGAAACCTCCATAAGGACTCTTTTTTTTATTGGGGGGCTGAAGCTCCCATAAGTATCTACTCCTACTAGAAAACAACCTCCCCTAGGATCTTTTCCTCCTACTGGACAACAACCTTGCATAGGAATTTTCCTCCCACTGAACAACAACATCCCATAGGAATTTTCCTCCCACTGAAAAAAAACCTCCCTTTAGATCCATTGCTTCTAGTATTGGGCCATCTAAAATATGTTTTACTCAACCAGCTGCTAGTAGTCAAATTGTTAGTGATGCTCCATTCTTGAAAAATGGTAGGTACCCCATGGAATTTAGCTTACTCTGGTGGAGCCCAAATACCTACAATCCAAAATTTTCAACGATTTCCTCTTCAATTTTATGTTCGTGAATCTCAAAGGCTTATAGGCCAACCTTATCAAGGACGTCCTCCTCAAGCTTATCCTTTTGGAACTCAAATTCCGATAAGTCAACCTTTTCAAGGATTTCCTCCTTCAACCTATACTAATGGAATTCAAATTCCCATGGTGCAACCTTTTAAAAGATATATGCATCTAGTAGATGGGCCTTATGGTCCCATGGTTGGTTACCAATATCTCGCTTATCAACAACCTACTTTTAATAGGAAGTTACCATTCATTTTGGTGCTAGACTTACTAGACTTATCATGTCCTACGAATGATCCAATTATTCATTATCCATTATGGTTGACAATTTCTACTAAATTCGCAAGTGACATTCTTAAATTCGATGGTAAACCTAGTGAAGACTCATCAAACAGGTTATGGATTATAATTTGTGGTGTTCCTCAAAACATTTTAAATGGTGATTTCATTTCTTTATGTCTTTTCTAGTGCACTCTTACTAGTAGTGCAACTAAGTCATACATTGAGTTACCATGCGCATCTTTGTTGATTTTAATACATTGGATATGGAATTTTTGACCCACTTCGAGCTACCAATTTGTTATGAAACTAGCAATGAGTTTTTAACTTCATTATGACATTCTAGATTTACATATATTTCTAATAATATTCATGAATGGAGACAATGTTGTTGATTGATTAAAGCCTCTATCTTTAATGAATCACTAGCAGATTGGTTTACAAAGTCATTAATTCCTCTTATAGCCCACAATGTCACCATGGGTGGTGTTTCTAATGGAGATAAAGTTATTTCTCGTGCTCAATATCTGGATCTTGTATATTGACAGTATGGAAAATTGTACAATATTATTCCTCATTCTCCTTTTCCATCAAATAACCACACCACATTACCTTCTACAAAATATCATGTTGATAATGGTGTGATTGGCTGTATTAGTCAATAGTTTGTAAGACATATCGTCATTATTCCAAATATACTTTGGGTGTTGTGGTTCAAAACTATGCCACTCCTACTACTTAGTCATTGTTGGGTGTGGAGCTTGATTATCTTCTTGATTCAGAGGTCTTGTTTCAGTTTTGTTTGTTATCACCAAAAATTAATCATCTAGCCATAACCTACTAGATGGATCAAAGTACACCATGTAGGGCCAATTTTATCATAGTAAAATTTCTTTCACTATAAGAAATTACTTAATAAACCACATTTGTTGAGTTATTTCTCGTTAAATCCATGAAGAATAATTCAATAAATCGTTACTTATTTAATTACCTTCTAGGAATAATTAATTAAACCATTCTTTAATTGTTATTCCTTGTCATATTTGACCCAATCATGAGAAATAATTAGATAAATAATTATTTTTCTTATTTTTCTCTAGGAATAATTAATTAATCGTTATTTAGTTATTATTCCTTGTCAAGTTTGACTAAATCCTCTAGGAATAACTAAACAAATCATTATTTGTTTATTATTCCTTAACCACATTCCTTTGAGAGGATAAATAAATCATTTATTTATTTATTGTTTCTAAATAAAAGTATTTAACCAATTTAAATATTTTTTCCCTCCAACCAAATCTACTAAAATATTCCAAACAGTTAATTTTAGAATTTGGTTAATAATATTTTATTATTTTCCATTATCGGAGAATAACCTAATATTTTGTTATAAATTGGAGGGTTTTACATCCAGTGTTCAATTGTGATTATTTTAATTGATGCACTCATTGTTGTTGCCCTTATTATTATCATTGTCACTCACCATTTGTATTTTTCATTTGAGTTCCCATTGAGCTCAAACATATTGTTTGTTGGGTTTACACATTGTAGAGGAGAGAGAGACTCTACAAAGCTTAAGACATTGAGGATATCTAAGAACCCATCCCATAGAAGGGGACTGGTAACATTATTTGTACCCTTCACAGGTGTCATCTAATAAAACATATTCTTCATATATGGTTTCCATTGGATTCTTCGAGTTATTTGCACTTATTTTCTTATTCCATTTTGCTGTTTAACTATTTATGTTGCATAGATTAGGTCTTTGGTAGGTTTTGTTTATATCATTTGCTACAGATCCACATAATTTTATATTCGTTTTTACTACTAACGTTTTTTGTCGTCCATAGTATAAAGTCGTTTCTTTCTGTACACCTTCGAGAAGAACTCTACATAACAATGTTAGGATCGTTGAATTGAGGCTTCTATGATCCATAGCATTTATTAAGTAGAGTTTCGGCGTAAATCACATGAAGAAAACCTTTGTTAACCCATTTTGAACCAACTAGTGTGGTTCATCGTCAAGACAAGTTGAATGAACATATCTTGCTTTTCAAATTAAATAGATAGCAAAAAATTCTAGACCAGGTAACGGGTATAATAACAACGGCTAGGTTTGACCAGGAAACAACTAGTTGACTTAGATAAGGGTTAAAAACTTTATTGAATAAGTTAATATTCTTATTAGAATATGAAATGGATCATTTTATAATTATAAATATATATTAGAATAAGTAAATTTGAATAAGTCATAAAATAAATTAATCTAAAATTGTTAGTTATCAAAGTTATTATAAATATTAGTTAGTTATAGAGTAATCTATAAATAGTTAAATTTTATTTTTAATCAAAATATAAGTTAAAAGGACATATATTTATAAATATATAT
>APFE031159343.1:0-12621 GCA_000404065.3 Pinus taeda
TTGCCACCTCTTCCTATCTCTTCTACTTTTGAAAACATTTCTTCTTCAGATGATGAAAGTGAGGATGATAATCCTCCACCACCTTCTCAGGATCCTCAACTTCCAAGATGGGTCCGTGCTACTCGAGATGCAGCAGGTGATCTTGCCGGTGATCCTACAGATCAGCGACGTACACGTTCTCAGTTTGAAAGAGCCTCTTCTTTACTGGCTCAAGCTCCAGTAAATCATGATCCTGACACTTTTGCAGAAGCTTCAGGCCATCCACATTGGGAAGCAGCTATGAATGAAGAATATCATTCATTGTTGGCAAATGATACATGGGATCTTGTTCCTCTACCAAAGGGACGCAAACTTGTTAGATGTAAATGGGTTTACAGAACCAAGTATGGACCAGATGGGAAAGTTGATAAACATAAAGCTCGTCTTGTTGCTAAGGGCTTTTCACAGGTTGAAGGCATTGACTACACTGAAACCTTCTCCCCTGTTGCCAAAATGAACTCTATCCGCCTTGTTCTTTCCCTTGCTGCCTCTTTAAAATGGGAAGTCCATCAGATGGATGTTAAATCTGCCTTCTTGCATGGGGACTTGCATGAAGAAATCTATATGGAACAACCCATTGGCTTCATCCAAACAGACTCCAGCCTTGTATGTCGACTTAAGAAATCTCTTTATGGTCTCAAGCAAGCTCCTCGGGCTTGGTATGCCAAAATGGATAACTTTCTTTTAGAATCTGGCTTTTCTAGGTGTCATTCTGACAATACTGTCTACACCAAGACAGTGGGAAACTCTCTTATCATCCTTGTTCTTTATGTTGATGATCTTATTCTTACTGGTAGTGATCCCATCCTTATAAACCATGTGAAGTCCAGCCTTAAAAAGAAATTTGAAATGACAGACTTAGGACACTTACACTATTTTCTCGGTCTTCAAGTCTTGCAATCCAAGGAGGGTATTTCCCTTTCCCAGTCCAAGTATGCTTGTGATATTCTTCGTCATTTTCACATGGAAGATTGTAAGCCAGCTCCTTCTCCCTTTCAGTCTGGAGTCAAACTTTCAGTCTCTTGTACTTCTCCTGAAGTTGATGCTACCTTATACCGTCAACTTGTAGGAAAACTCTTGTATTTAACCCATACTCGTCCTGACCTTTCCTTTGCTGTTGGCCTTGTTGCTCGTTTTTTGCAAAAACCCCGTGAAAGTCATTGGAAAGAAGCTAAAAGAATACTTCGTTATGTTCGAGGTACAATACAGTTTGGGATTCATTACAGTGCCAAAGCAACTCCTCTATTAGTTGGTTTCACTGATTCTGATTGGGCTGGTGACCCTGATGATCGGAAGTCTACTGCCGGTTATGTCTTCACTCTTGGTTCAGGACCTATTACATGGGCTTGTAAGAAACAGGCTGCCATTTCTCTTTCGTCAGCAGAAGCAGAGTATCGTGGTGCCGTGGAAGCTAGTAAGGAAGCCTTGTGGCTTCGTCAGATCCTATCAGAATTGGGCTTTGAGCAGCAGCATCCGACTACACTTTGGTGTGATAATCAAAGTGCCATTCAGCTTTGCAAAGATCCAGTTCAGCATCAGCGCAGCAAACACATTGAACTTCACATGCACTTCATCAGAAAGCTCATTCATGACCATGTTCTTGAAGTGCAATATTGTTCAACAGATGATCAGGTTGCAGACATCTTCACAAAGGCTCTCACAGAGGCGAAGTTCACTAAACTTCGATATATGCTTGGAGTTCAGGAAGTTGTCACTAAGGGGGGATAGGCTCTAGTGCCTCCTTCCTTCTCCTATTGTGTCATATTTGTAAATCCTTCAATCCTATCCCAAGTTGTTCTTAAGGGGGGATGTTAGGATATTCCGACACATAGGAAATAGTTAAGTTCAACTTGGTCTAGTATAGAGTTAGGTATAGAGTTAGGTAAAGTGTGTTTCTTTACCGTTGTACATTTTGTAACCTACAATCCGACGGTCACGATATGTAGTGATCCGACGGTTCATTCTCTCCTCGGTATTACCGACACTTGATCCATGGCTTGACACCCGATTGGTCCATGAATTCTATTTAAAGCGCATGGAGGGTCATTTGTAGGTTAACCGTGCATGAGAGAGAAGCTTATGTAAATTTTCATTCTTTATTAATAAATTGCCTGTAGTAGCCACGTTGGCGCAGGCCGTGGACTGTTTCCCTCTCTGAGGGTTTTAACCACGTCAAAATACTGGTGTATTGATCTGTGATCTGTTTGTGAGCGGTGTCCTTCTCGTGTTCTGTCTGAGGAACTTACCCTGTAAATTCCTACATAAAGAGCTTTCCAATGGTATATTGAAGTCTGCAAATGGTGTAACAACCCTGGTGAAAATTGCATGTAATAAAAAATAATAAAGGAAAAATAATAACCACGGCTATGGGACACTTATTCCAAGCTAAATGTTGGGAAAAACATCCTAGTGTGGGTGTTCGTTTTGATTATTATGGCTAAGGAAATTGGCAAAGGCAATGACAAAGGATTTGGAAAGGAAAAATGGAATTTTTGGAGATTTATTTATGAAAAATAATGGAAATTAGGGGAAAAGGAAGGCGAAAGGTCATAGGTTGCATGTGAGGAGGAAAATGAAGGGAAAATAATGGAAAGTGAAGAAAATAGAGGCCACATTAATAAAATGGCTTCTAAGGATTAGTTCATGGCTTCTGGTCAGTTCAATTTTGGAGTTCTCTCTCTATTCTCTCTCTCTCACTCTTGGAAACTTAGAGTTTTCTTAGAGCACTTCAACATTGGATCAAGAATGGAAAAGAAGGCAAAGAGGAAGAAAGAGATCAAGCAAGATAATGCAGGACCAAGCAACTACAATGGGTTTACTTGCAGGTATTGATTTGGATGTGTGATTTCCTTGATAGATTTGGCATGCATGGTTATGCATTTGTGTTCTTCATTCTCTTGCTAGCATGGGTATGGGTTTTCCTATTTGTGACAGTGTTCTTCACCATTACATTTCCATTTCCTGATAGCCATGGCGTGAAGGGGTTCTCATGTTTTTGTTGAGGTGGATTTTCGGATGGATTCGAAGTTGAGTGAGGTGGAACTCTGAATGAAGGAACACATGGCCTAGTGATCCTTGAACTAGATTGCGGATTATGGTAAAGCCACTGGCCTAGTGACCCCTGAAATGGATTGTGGGTTATGGTAAAACCAACTATTGTGTTCCTTGGTGGGCCTAGGAATCCTCAACCGGTGAATGGTGGGATATGAAGTAAATCCTAGAGGTGGTTTCCCTTGATTAGGTCTAGGAATCCTTTCCAATGAATAGCAGGATATACAGTAAAGCATGTAGGGTGGTGTCTCGATTATGGCCTAGTGATCCCTAAATCAGACTATGGATTGTGATAAAGCCTAGCGCATAGGAGACATGAGAACTCCTCATGGGGTAGGTGGATAAATCCGGTGGCATCCATGCTTGTTTATGACCTAGTGATCTGGTGAGGATTGCGGTAAAGCCTGATTCTATTTATGAGGGTGAGGTGGTTTACCCTCTGAAATCCCTGGTAGTTTTTTTTGGTTTGAGTCCCAAATGAATGCTTGGAATATGGCATGGGGGTGATTGGCTGAAGAGAGATTTTTCTTATCCAATCTATGGTCGGGTGGAACATGGTAGTCCCATACCGTGTTGGATTTTTCATTCGTTAATAAGACTTCCTTTCTTTAGTATTTATGTATAAAACTATTGGATTATATGTGGCATTTATGGCTATTGTATCCTCAGTATTTATGTTGTCTATATGTTGGTTATAAATATGTTTTATGACAGTGAAAATGTATGGTTCTCATCATGTTTTTATTTGTAAATGATTGAGAAATGAATCTATGACCTAATAGATGATAATGTAAGTAATTTGATAAGGCATCAATGATTCTTAGTGATTCTTAGATAAGTATAAGACCCTATGCTTAGATATGTTATTATGACCTATTGAATGCATATTTGTGACATGTTTGATGGAATTTCTGTCATTTCTAGTAGGGGTCTAGTCAAGTCTTTGTTCAAGAATTTGCATTTTCATCATTGTCTCTATGTTTCTTTTCATTTCTATAAATTGCATGATTTTTTGTGCAGCGACTTGGTTCTAGCCCTAGAATTTAGCTTTAAATCTCACAGTCAATGGCATAACACTAGAAGAAAAAGTCTATAGCCACACTCAGGTAGGCTCATGGGAGTAACTGGGACCCTCAGTCACTTGGAGGGCTTGGCAATAGAGTGACTGAGGCTCTAGGTGCTTGAATTGTTGAGTTTCCTCATGGATTGGTGACTTGGAAAGGTGGGGTAGCTCCTGGAGGTTTCGTAAGATGTGTGGATGGATAATTTGGTTTTGTTTTGTCAGTTCCACTTCCTTAAGGTGACTTAGGAGGTTGAATCAGATCATAATAGCCTCTTATCACATGTTTACTTTGGTTGGTCGATTACTTGGGTAGATGTGGGAGAAGGGTGTTACATAGTAGTATCAGAGCATGGTTCACCCCTTGGACTAGATGGGTGGTGTGTTGGCCATGCATTCATGTCAGTTGCATATGTGTTGTCATGTTTGTGGTATATCAGTTGGTTGTGTATGCATGGTGTTGGTTATGGTTGCAATGATGTTTCCATGTGAAAATTTAGTGGCGTTATTGTTGGATGTGTTTATCATGAGTTTATGTCAGTTATGCACTGGATTGCATGTCAATGTTTTGATGTAATGTTTATGTGTGTATGTCATACATATCTTGTTATGCATATATTGATATGGTTATAGTTTCCATGCATAGGGTCATGATGTGTGGTGGGTATGGTCATGCATTGATGACTGGATAATGGTGGAGATGATGATTAAATTTTGATATGATTACTTTATATATGTATTGTGCTAATCTGTTCGGCCTTGCAGATGAGATATCCTCCCCAAGTTATACTAAGGTACGTTGGTTTGTTTATGATTTGGTTTAGCTGACATGGTGTGCCTTGCAGGAAGCGATCAAGATGACTATCAAAACAGTAGACTACAAAGATTCTCTGTATGAACCAAATGAAAAAGATGGTGTTGGGAACTTTTCTAAATTAACAGACACATTAAGGAGTTTGAAGGAAGAAATAAGGAGTTGTAAAGCAGATAATTACAAAATCATGCAAGCATAGGAGACACACTTAGAAGTCATTGCAATAATTCTTTAGAGTTTATCAGAATTGTAGAGACAAGCACCACTCCAGATCAACTATGGACAAGAGGATGGGATTAATGGGGCATATCGTGGTAGGTTTCATGGTGGTCACAAGTCAAATAGAGATGACACAATCAGAGATGGTAGATTCTTAGATACTCCAGATATGAGAGGTGATGGACACAGGTACTATTCTAGTTCTGGTTATGGCAGGCACTATGATCATTGTTGTTATCAACCTTACAGGAGGAGTGATATTGGATACTTATCATATGAGTTTAAGAAAACAATGCCATCTAATTTTGATAGAGAGTTGAAGAAGCATGAGGATGCAAAGGCTTGGTTACTTGGCATGAATAAGTTCTTTGAACTGCATGATTATATAGAGAATATGAAGGACATGATAGTTATCTTCAGCCTCAAAGTGAAAGAGAATATCTGGTGGGAAGATGTAAAACACGTTAGAAACATGAGGATGGAGGAGTTGAGCTGTCATGAATTCAAGAGACTCTTTCGAAATAAGTACTTGTCAGAAAGGTACTACGACAACAAAGCCAATAAATTATATGAGCTAAAAATGGGATCAATGATAGGTGAGCACTATAAAACCAAATTCTTGGAGCTATTTAGGTATGTACCCTATCTTAAAGATGAAAAGGCTAAATTTCATAGGTTTTTCAGTGGATTTCCATTATCATTTTTTGATTGGATTGAGTATGATGAGCCTGTTGGAAATAATACTGAGAGGGGGGTGAATCAGTATTATTATATCAATAATTTAATTTCCCAAACAGATTTATATATGCTACTTCAGTTAAGTGAACTACCATGTATACACGATTGCACTTAAAGCAACAAATGTACATGCAAAGAACTTTTGATTTAGGCAGTTTATCATGTATTGAAATTTAACCAGTACATCAGAGACTTATTAGACAGTGCAGTAAAAGTAGAATAAAGCATCGCACATAAGAAACACACATGAACACCAAGATATAAGGTGGAAACCCAATGTGGGTAAAAACCACCTGCTGTTGTCATCTTTGTCTTCTTTTAATAATAAGAAAATTTGTTTACAATATTGTACGGGTGCAGACTTATACCAGTACGCAGGCACCCACTTGCAGAAGGCTGCAACCTTCTCTTGTTCTCCAGCTTCTACTGGAAGGGATCTACAATGCCCTAGCTCTTGTACTAGCCAATATGTTAACTATTACATAGGTGTCGACCTATAAAAGGCTATGACCTTCTTTCTTCCTTCAGGGACCTCGTTTCATAAATTTTTAGACTGGATACTCCTGCAACAAAACACCATAATCTCAAGGTCATGTTTCATCCAATTTTCATACTGGACCCATCAACAATATTGAAGCTCAAAATCAATCACCACTACAATACAACTATCAAATACATCTGCATCAACCAATCACTAAAACACAAACATCACACTTGAATCAATCAATCACTTTGACAACCCATCATCACTGTAGCAAATCATAATCAATCAATCTGATCATTCAGAATATTGTCACCAGAATACAGTCAACAGATTCCACAGTAGAACCCAGAACTCTACAACAGCAAACAAAAACAACTGAAATATACTTCATAAGCTATACGCTACTTCCCTATGTCGAACCTACGTGTATATGCACTTTTATCAAAGCCAACAAGCATACACATATATAAATATTAATTCATAATTTTGCAGCTATTCCAGACTTTAGTTATACCCTGATCATAACATTTACAAAATAACACATGCATTAGTATTCAGATCTAGACTATACATGATCAAACCATATAATGATAATTCATTTCAACCCTTAAGATCATGATCCATCATTAGATCGTATCCCTCAGCAACTGCTAAGGTTCATGCTTGGTTCAGATTAAGCAATGCACCATGTAGAAATTTCACCTGTAGATCAAACTGATATATACAATGTACTAAAGCATAATACTTAATCTAGTTCTACAAAACATTAAGCAGAAGCACAATCGATTTCATGAGCAACATCAAGCATAAACAAATATAACTGATCAAGAGAAATAATCAACCATAACACAAGCTATATCACTAGGGAAAGCACCAGCATAAAATCCCCAACACTATATTATCAATCAAGTGGAAATCCTCTTATGTTTACAAAATGAATCAACTCAAGAGCTATCCTATACTCTCTGCAATCAAAAGATGAAGATCATAGACTCCCTAGGCCTCAATATATAGGCCACAAGTCCTCCAATCCCCTATTTCCTTGTGCAATTTTGATTGGGGTCCAATTACAAAACATATGTGAATTGGCCCTAGATCATACCTGCTATCAACCTCAAGTCCAACTACGCAATCCTTGAGGACACTAGTTCCTCCTGCATGTAAGAAATACTTACTAGAAATATCCAAGCATATGATAGTAAATTGTCCCTCATCTAATCTCAATTGGGTCTCTATCTGAACTACCATGCATCAATTATCCATGAGAGAATACTCAGTTATCTGAAAAAGAAGTAGTCACATGCATGCAAGCATTAAATAACTGTATCTCATTATTTTAACAACTTGTTAAAATAATCTAATTGGACTTGACTAAGTAAAACTAAATCAACTGATTCTCTCATTATAGAACTTATACTTAATTACTCAATCAATGGAGATAATCAGGGATAAATTCCTCAATCAATGGGACAACTAATTGCATGTTCTCACAAAGACTTCAACGCTAATTTTCCATAACCAATTAACTCATGGAGATTAATAAATTATTATTTTAAACTACTGGTAAGACCAAATTCGTTTTTAATTCCTATAGTTAGACTAGGGACTGCTAAAAATAGGAAGGGACCATGAAATGCTATTTTTAGAAGTTTTTATTTTTAGCAGTTTCACCTCTCACCCAAGGTGGCCAAAATGCTCAGTGGCCAGACTAGTATTTTTAGACATGCTATTTTTAGTAGATCTATTTTTAGCACTTTCTAAATTTAGAATTTCTTGTTGCACACTTTTCAACACTCCCTCTCAACAAGAAAGGGATTATTAGCAACCCCGATCCTATCTCTATGGAACTCAAACTTGCCCTTTTACAATGCCTTTGTCAAAATATCTGCATCTTGTTCCTTGGTCGAAATGTACAGCAACATCGTGATCCTCTTGACCACACAATCCCATAGATGATGATAGTGAATATCTATATGCTTGGACCTGTCATGAAACACTAGATTCTCAGAGAGTTTAATGCAACTATGAGTATCACAATATATCACGGTAGGATCCATCATCTAACCAAACAATCCCACTAGAATCTTCCACATCCAGATGGCCTCACGTGCAGCCTGACTTGCAGCCATATATTCAGCCTCTGCTGAGCTAAGTGCAACTGATCTCTGTTTCATGCTATACCAAGAAACTATAGCTGACCCAAGGTTGAATATTCCTCCAGATGTTCTCTTCCTGTCTGATGGACTACCTGCCCAATCTGCATCCATGAAGCCTTCGAGCTTTACTCCCTCTATCCGCTTGTACCATAATTGATACTATGTAGTGCCTCTGAGAGATCTCAGCACATGCTTTGCTACCTTCTAAAATAACTTGGTTGGATGAACCATAGCTTGACTTAGCTGGTTCACCGCAAAGCACAAATCCGATTGTATGTTCACCAGATACATGAGTGAACCCACAAGCTGCTGATAAACTTGAGCAGCTACTACCTCACCTGAAGTAGCCTACTCCTTCCTCCAGTTACCTGCTAGAGGAGTTTCCATGGGCTTGCACATATCCATGTGGAAGCACTTGAGTATCTCATTGGCATACTTGCCTTGAGACACAAATACTTCCCCATCTCTCTGCCACACCTCCATGCCTAGAAAGTAGTGCATGAGGCCCATGTACTTCATCTCAAACTCTCTTGCAATCTCCACCTTCCAAGTCTTGATCAACTGATCATCACCTGTCAAAATTAGATCATCGACATAAAGTACAATAATCAATAGCTTACCTTCTACCATGATGTGGTAGAGGTTCGCATCCGCTTCACTCTTGGTGAAGCCCAACCCGGTGAAATAGTTGTCGATCCCGGTATACCAAGCACGGGGTGATTGCTTCAGCCCATACAATGCTCGCTTGAGCTGGCACACATGTGACTGATGGTCGAAGGTCTCAAATCACTCATGTTGCTCAATGTATACCTCTTCCTCAATCTCCCCATTGAGGAAAGTTGTCTTCACATCCATTTGATGGATCTTCCAACCCATCTATGTTGATAGTGCTAGAATCAATCTAATTTATAAGTACCTTGCAATAGGAGCAAAGGTCTCATCATAGTCAATCCCCTCTACCTGTGAGAAACCATGGGAAACAAACCTTGTCTTGTGTTTCTCAATACTACCACCAGTTGCCTGCTTTACCTTGTAAATGCATTGGGAAGTAACCATTGACTTGTCCCCTTGTCTAGGGACCACATCCTACACACTGTTCCGCATGATAGAATCATACTCCTCTACCATCACATCCACCCAAACTGGCTACTAAACTGCCTCCTCAAAAGAAGACGGCTCGGTCACTACACACTCCCTAACCAGGGCCATGTAGATAGTGTTTTTATCAGGATATCTTCTCTGTCTGCGCTAAGAGGATGGCTGCCCCACATAATCTCTCACATCTTGCATCAATCTGTCAACTTCCCATGAGCATTTCCACCCCTCTGGAAGACTCTCCAGTAGTGGTGATCTCCACTACTAGAATCTCTACATGCAGTTGATCTGCATCATCAGGAGGCTCCTCCTCCTTAGGAACTAATAGTTCCTCATTAGCACCATGCAACTTGAGGTCCCTCTCAAGTGACACTCACATGGCTTGCTGCTCATCGAACTTCAGATCCTTGTGAACTACGGTCCTCTGATTGGCAAGAAGAAACACACGATAGTTGTGAGGTGTATCTGTGTACCCCACAAGTAATCCCAACTCAGCTGTTGGATCTAGATTCTTCCGAGCATCTTTGGTCACATGACAGAAGACTAGTGATCCAAAGATGCGAAGTGACTCACATCTGGTCACTTCCTAGAAAAAGCCTCCATAAGTGTCTTCATCGTCAAAATACGTTCAGGACTTCTATTCTGAAGATACACTGTTCTATTGCATGCCTCAGCCCACAGATGAAGTGGTAGGCCTTGGTCATGCAACATCGCTCGTGTTGCTCCAACAATAGACCTATTCTTCCTTTCAGCCACCCCATTATGTTGTGGGTTATGAGGTGCTGTGAGTTCCCGTTTAATTCCTTCTGAAGCACAAAATTCCTTAAACTGCTGGGAAACATACTCTCCCCCTTTATCAGTCCTCAAGGCCTTTACTTTCATCCTTGATTCTTTCTTTGCCAAAGCTTTGAACTCACAAAACTTCAAGAAGGTTTGATCCTTCTTTTGCATGAAGTAGATCCAACATCTACGAGAAAAATCATCAACAAAAATAACATAGTACCTATGCTTTGTCATGGAGGTTGTAGAGAAGGGCCCACATACATTTGAATGAACTCACTCTAGAACTGCTCCTGCTCTACTATCTTGATCATGAAAGGAAGCTTTTGCATACTTACCCAAAGTGTAACCTTTGCATGTGCTCGTTTGCTCTAGCTTGCACTTGGGTAATTCGGTAGAAATTTACTGCATGATCTTCAAGGCCCCATGACGCAAGTGGCCCAGTCTCCTATGCCATAACTCGCCAATATCTTGGCCATGCACCACCTCTGCTTTGGAACTGAATGCAGCATTGTCTTCTACCTGTAACTTATAGAGATTCTTAATTCAAATCCCTATTTGTTTGGTCTGTCCAGTGCCGATATGCCTTAGGAAAACCTTTCCCAAACTAAAGACTACATCATAGCCTTTATCCTCAAGCATGACAATAGACACAAGATTCTTTTTCAGCCCTGGTACATACATAACATTAGAAAGAGTGAGGGGATAACCATGCTCCCTTTGAAACACAACCGTACCTTCACCTGAGACATGGTACTTTCCGTCATCACCCATCTCGATCTGTATCTGGAGATCCTTCTCCTCCAAAGTGCTGAAAATATTCTTGTCACCTGACATGTGGAAGAGGCTCCACTGTCCAAGTACCAAACACATCCCATGCTGGATGAAACCATGAATGCAATAAGTGAGAAATCCATCTCAAACTGTGAAGCTAGTGCATCACCATCAGATTCCTTGGAGGAACCTTTCTTGGACTTCTTCTTTGGGAAATTAGTAGCATAATGGCCCAACTCATGACAATGAAAGCATCTCACCTTCGACTTGTCAAAATTTTTCCCTCCTTGAGAAGACTTGGAATGGGATGCCTTCCCTTTCCCTTTCTTAGCTTTAGATGCTAAAGCCAAGATCTCTTCATCATCATGTTTTGATGAAGAAGCTCCATCCCTTGTGGTCTGTCTAATCTCCTCCTCCATCAAATCCGACTATAGTCATTCCCAATCCGGCAGTTTGTCCCTTCAATTCACTGAGTCCCGGTAGTTATGCCACCTCTTAGGAAGGCCAAGGAGTGCTAGGCTCACCATATCATCATCAGCTGTAGTGATCCCTACACTTGCAAGCTCATCTCTGCAGGTGGTGAGCTTGTTCAAGAAAGTAGAGATAGTGTCACCCTTTTCACACTTGATCTTGCGAAGTTTGTCCTTCAGTGCCAGCTTCCTCTTATCACTACTATTCTGATATAAATATTTCAATGTTTTCCACATTGCATGCAGATTCTCCTTCCCATGGAGGCTCGAAATCATGTGATCTCGAACTCCCTCCAGGATGATTCTCCTAGCTCTAGCCACACACTTCTTCCATTCTGCCAGTTGAGTAGCATCAGTAGGCTTAGGGACTTCTTAATCAATGAATTCCTTAAGGCCATTATCTTCCAATACTGCCTCCATGCAATCCTTCCAAGCTATGTAGTTTGAGCTTCCATCAAGGGCATACTCAAGCCTCAAACCATAGAAAGCCATCAGTGAAATGGATGCGATAAGAACTGAGATCTATATCTCGAATAATAAACTTCAAATTTCTCTTGTCTAAAAGCCCCAACTGTTATTAGGAAAACTAGTGTCCATTCAGAGCTGCTAGTCCCACTAAGACGGGTGGCTATCTTAGAAACAAACAAACTAAAGTCACTTGTGTTTTCCTTTATGGGAAATAGATGAGAGAGAAGCAGAGAGTACCAACCTCAGTCTTTCGTTTGGCTCCTTGCTTGTTTCCTCTCCCCTTTGACAGAGCTTTGCCACTCTTTCCTTACTCGTCCCACTTCAAAGAACACCTATAGAGTCAAAGCAGCATAATACCATCAAAGCATAAAGATATATAAGCATAAACAATATATGATCAGATATATATTAACCATACAAATGCATATATCAATACAAGATTCAGAGATATACAAGAATATGGAGGAAAACTC
>APFE031159343.1:13127-39154 GCA_000404065.3 Pinus taeda
AAGAATATGGAGGAAAACTCAAATAGCTTTATTGATAGAAGTAGTAGAAGAGAGGATTACAACCCATTGATTTGACCTAGCGCCATCCTCCCAGCATGAAAGCCCTCTTCACCTCATGAAAAGCTAGATCACCCAACACTATGATGTTCCATAGAGAAACCAACAACACTTCCTTACAAGATACAAAATTCTACCCTCTAGATCTCTAGGATGAGGGATCCATATATAGATATTTGTAGGTGGGTGAGTCAGCTTCTAGGTTTTCTATTAATGTCATTTCTCTAATAGTTCTTGGTTCCACTTGGAGATTACATGATCTCTTACTCATCCCTGGGCGAATTCAGAGAGGCAAGTGTTAAATGAGAAGTTTCTAGAAGATTCTCTGGGTTTCCATCTAGCAAACTGCCTCTACCATTTGTCTACTCTCACCCATCGCATCCTACAGAAGGGCTTTTCAGTATGCATTTCACTTTCTGCATGTAGTAGGGGAGATGCATCGCACCCTTAGCACTGAGCAGTCTATATGGTCCAATTTTGACCAATTCTGAGTAGTTTTTCAGGGATAACTTCTGGGAGATGATGTAATCAGCTGAACTTGTTCCTTTAGGGTATGAGACAACACTTTTAGGGGCTTAGAAGCCCTTTTTTTATGGACATATGAGATTGGGGTTGCAGTGCCCAAATATGTCTATAACAGTTGCCCCCTAAAGCATGAGGTCGTAAATATTTTGATGTCAAGTGAAATGCTTTATCATGAGGATCTGAGGTTTTTCAAATTGGAAGGTGACCTATAATAAGATACAATACAATACATTATCTTCATAATATTTTCATGATCTAGCTGAGGCGGGCATTCCCATGCTCAGCTTTATAAATTCATTTTCATGTACATAGGATAGATAACCGTCTGTTTGGAAGACTGATGCTTCTGGTAGAGCCATCATCCCTTGGCTTGGATGATTATCTATGCAGCTATGGTGTACATTTGATGTCTTTATTTTCCTGAATATATCATAGCCCAGATGGATGAAACTAGATCCAGGGTCTTCAAACTCGTTCAATCTTTGCTCGAACTACAAGTCAATCCATGTGAAAGGATGTTGACATCGAACATGGAAAACATCGCCTGATTACCAGCCAATGATGTAAGCTATTAACAGGAGTGAGAATAATCACTGATAATGATAATGACCCTCAAGGTACGACAATACAATTCACGTGGTACGAATACATGATTCGATGTTGAACACCACGCAAAATCTCCCAGTCGAAGGCCATTGATGTAAACCTATCGCCGGAAGTGAGAAACTTTCCATTGAGGCATGCAAGCTTCAAAGTATTGAAAGGGTTGTTCCTAAGTCAACTTCTTGGATAATGAGCTGATGTCGACAAGAAGTCACCCATCATAGGAAGGCTTTAATGAATCCTACATCTATGACATGAAATGGAGCAAATGATTTTGTGGAGGTGAAATGATTTGATGATACAAGGTTCAGGGTGGCGGTCATGAAAGAATGAAGCATGAAGGCATTGCAACAGAGGAGATGTAAGCTAGGTTGGTGAATTCTCTAAGCGACTTCTCTTGAACATATCATTAACACTGAGACAGATTGGTAGTGCTAACCCCAAAAAATGGATGGTACGGAGGACCAATGGTGATATGACCGGTGAATGGAATAACCTAACTCGACTCAATCATGGTGATGGAGTGAAAGTGTCATGTTCAAGAGCAATCTACTACCAATAAAGTTTCTTCAAGTTTTCTTCCCAATTTTTCCCCAGTCATTGTTGACTAGTACCTCTTTATTTTTGTCGAGCTTGAGGAGGATAACATATGCTTGCTCTATAATTTTCCCTTCGGGCAAACCCGTCGCTATGTTTTAACGAGCCTATCGACAGTGAAACTCGCTCTTGTCTACATGGACAAGTTTTTCGATATTGTTTTAATGAGTTTAACGACAAATATAACTCGGTCCTTTTTAATTTTAGAGAGTCTGAAAAGAGACGGAAAGGAAACTCTAGTAATCCTTTTTCTAGTATAATCCCTTAAGTCCGAAAAACTATAAAACAATATGAAAGGGATGACTTTTCAATAGTTTTAATGAGTCGAACAAGACAAGCACTCGATCTTTTTCTGTAATGATCCCTCAGGTCCGAAAAGATTAAAATCTAGAGGGATGGCACTTCCAATCACTTTAACGAGCTGGAGAGGCCAGTTGCTCGACAATCTTTTCATATTTTACGAGTCAGATGAAAATAGCTTAAAGGAGAATCATTTTTTGAGGAACGAGTGATGTTTTCGGATGGCAGCTGGTTCTAGGTAAGGTTTGGAACTTTTCAATCACGGTAGTGTAAAGAAGATGGCTAATAGAATCACTCATCGTAGTTGTTCCTCAAAAGGGGTAAACAATCAAATGGAGGCGTGTGATCGACTAAAAAGAGTGGAGGTGATGGTAAGAACAAGACCAAGACTCAAAAGCTGATGATTATGCGATTGCAATGGTTATTTACCAAAGCATGGGTTCATTTTTAATGAGCTTAAACTTTGGGGGAACATATGCTCATTGCTAGGTTTTTTTTTTAATGAGCTTGAACTTCGCATAAACTTGCTCGTGCCAGTCGTATAATAAGGATGTCGCATCGATAGGTTCATTTTTTAGGGAGCTTGCCCCATTCAAAACTTTGCTCTGCAGCCTTCTTTTATGCAAGCTAGGAACGACCAACCTACGAGTTTAAACGGTTAAGAACCTACAAACTAAGAAAATAAATGGTCGCTTTTCACTTGCATGCAAAAAGGTTTGCATGCCCCCAGGTATAGAGAAGTAGAGTTTCCTGGTTACCATACAGAAGTTCTTGCATTAGCAAGATGGTTCCACGTGTGTAGCAGACAAAAACACTTCCTTGGCTTTTTCCATCGAAATGGATGAAGGTGATTCCAGTTCCAATCACCTAACCTTTGATGAGGGAACCCTATTCCAGTCTAATCCCATTTTCCTAAGTGGAAAGGTGTGTCAGACTAGTCATATATCCTCCATTGGAAACCTACCCTATACCTAAAGTTTTCCTACCGAAGCAGACCAGTGTGCATGCCCCGTGGGTTTCGCCACATTCAACGAATCACTTTCTTTCATCAAGTGGATTGACTGGAAATTGATGAGACATTCCTTGTGCAAAAAGACCAGTTAGGGATGGCACTTGAATAGTAGCTATGTTTGAACCGGGGAATGAAAGCTGGTCTACAAGCTGGACCACTCGACCTTCATGCGAGAAACACATCACTTGAAAGAGTGAGGAAACAATAGCTCCCATGCTATAAATGTAGTCACGCCCAAGAAGTAGATTGTAATCTAAAGGTCCTTGGACTACCATCACGTTCAGGTAAACGGATTTCCTTCTCAAAGTTATAGGCAAACTTGGAAGGATCCCTAACGGTCGACTAGTTCCTTTGTTGAAGCTCGATAGATTTCGAATCTCAGGCAGAAGCGATAGTGAACCAAGTTCTTTCCAAGAAATTAAGCAAAGGATACTCATAGAAGCCCCTTCATTTATGATAGTACCAACCATGATCATTCTGTAAGCTTGTACTATGATTCGGAACAGTACGTTAGATGGTAGACGAGGTCTGCCTAGTAGATTCCAATTGAAGGAAACAACTAGATTGCTTGGAGGAGGGACCAAATAAACGGCCAGGTAAATCTCTGATGAAATTCCTTCATGTGGTAAAGGAGCAGGTATATTGTCCCCATGTTCATCGGATTCTATGTTGACGAAAAGAATTTGAACGGTGTCGTTCTCATTCTCTTTGGTGACTATATCATCTAAAGGTAGACCATCTGAAGATAAGACTAGGTCGACTATCGTCTCGACCTGTTGACTTTGGTCTGGTGTGGACTCAGAGAGATCATCTTCAATGATATATGCTTCGACCGACCACAAAGGTGTGTCAGTCAGCTTTTCAACTAGTGATGGACTCGGCAAGAGTTTCTTGCATCCAGGAGGAAGTCGTAGCAGTGAAGTAGGACAGTTATCCAATATTCTTTTAGCTTCATCTAGGAAGGGACAATGGTGGATGGCATGATCACCTTCACACAGTCTACAAGGAATTTTAGATCTTCCTTTTTGTCCATCGACTTCGTTTTCACTAATTGACGGTGTACTTTCAACATGATCGTCAGAGGTTGAGGACACTAGATTGTGCAAGCGAGGAGACCAATACCTTAAGATCTATGGGATGTAAGGACGATCTCGATGATAGTGGTCTCAGTTGCAAATGACACATGGAGATTTAGGTCTGGATGGTGTAGTGTGTGGATTTTCGCCGAATGATGCATGGTTGCCCCCTTTTGCCGTTGGCTTCTTCTTCTTCTTCTTCTTCTCCTTCCCTTTCTTCTTCTTCTCAGTTACTTGGTTTTTAGTTTTATTAGCTTCACCAAGTGAAGAGGAAGAAGGAGAGGGAGAAACAAATGAAGTAGAAGTTTGGGGGGTAGCTCTAGTATCATCCAGTTGCTAATTTGATTGCTCAAGAATCACGGCGGTTTGAACAACAGAGGTCAACAAAAGCCATACTGGCAAACCAATTGTCAGTCCATGAAGGACAATGTGGCCATATGAGGTGCACCAACATCTCCCCATAAGGAGAAAGGACTAGGATTCCCCCCAAGGGGAAACCCTTGATTGGTGGACTCCATTTTCTCAACCTAAGACCAACGAGGGAACAATGATGTTGTTCCGATTAAAATAAATTTTATGACGCTTTGACACAACTTGCTTTTTCAATTTTCAAGAGTCAAGAAAAAGCTAAAGATGACTCTAGTCACCTTCGATTTTTAATGAGCCTGAAGTGACAAGTGCTCAGATGGACCTTTTCTTCTAATGAGTCTGAAAAGGAATGAAAGTGACTACTCTGGAAATCTAGACAGAGGGATTACCAAACCAATCACAAAACTACAGAATACTTTTTACGGTACTACAGTCAATCTTCTCGAATGTTGTGTTCAGTGCATTGCAATCAATAGGGCGACAGACACAGCTTCCTAAAGATAAAGGATATAGCCTATCATGGTCTCCCAATATATACTCGATGGTACATGGGAGCACAAGTCGATACTAGCACTTGTCATCTCAAAGAGGATGAATCACCCAACCTACGATGAAAGCAATAGTTACTAGGCTTTACGACGCTAGAATACGTCTCTAGACTAGACTTCTAAATGTTGCGCGTTAGGTTCCAAAGCATTTTCATGTTCATTGAAATTTATTTTACAGTTGATCTTTCTTAAGAAGTTTTCCTTTAAGGTTCACCACATGATGTAGATATACAATTCCTAAATATGCAATCTAAGATGATAAACAGTCATTTATTTTCTTTTTGCAATGAAAATCCTAGCTACTAAGGAAAGACAAGTGAGATTCTTTCAACATAGAGCAGAGAGCACACACTAAGATGCGTTGTCCTAAATAAATCTCCACAAGCAGTCTAAATGCAAATGCACATGCATGTATTTGTTTTCCGCTTTCTTAATGTGTGAATGAAAAAAAGAATGCTAAGTACAAATTTGAACTATTTTTCTTTCAAAGCGACAATACTAATAATTTTCTTTTCAAAAAATGAAAGGAAGACTAAGACGACGATTTGCGATTTCGAATTTAAAATTTCTTTTGACACTTGAAATATTATTAATTTAAATCAAATACAATGGAAAATCGACTATCAAAAGAGGAAGACTCTTTTCTTTGACTGAAAACGACACTTGCGACACTTTCAAATCAAAAGACGATTGTTCGATTAAGCTACTGTTTGCAAAGGAGAACTGTAAATGACGAAAAATACATAAAAACATTCACAATTCTTTATACAATGGAGGTTGAATAATGCAAAGGAAGGGAGTTTCAATAGTGATATATTGATCACAGACAGCAAAACTACTGAGTAAAGCTGAAGACAATGAAGAGAAAACCAAAATCTGGAGGCAGAAACAGTCTTACCTAATCATTGCACCTGTAACACAGGGAAATAGGGATGCATCTCACCTACAGCACATGAGAGGTGTGATGCATCTAGACTGCCAATGGAAGATAGTGCGATGGTCCAGGGACAAGACTGGGCTTGGTTTTTGCTCGTAGTTTGCAGCTTAGTTCAGGGATTTAGGCTGAGCTAATGATAAGCAATAAACAAAAAGCATAGGGGCTGATCTAATGAGGTTACTTGAACTACCACTAGGGCACTTAGGATGTTTGCAAGTCAGATGTTCAGTTCATAAACTAACCTAGAGATTGACTGAAGCATCATTGATCTACTTTACAGTTGCATAGCAAAAGTAGTTTGAAGGCTAGCTGGCTTAACTTCAAGCTCCGTCTATAGTTTATAAAGAAAACAAATAGAAACAAGAAAACAAGCTATTCGCTCCCCAGCGGAGTCGCCATTTTGTTATCGGGAAAACTAGTGTCCATTCAGAACTGCTAGTCCCACTAAGACGAGTAGCTATCTTAGAAACAAACAAACTAAAGTAACTTTTGTTTTCCTTTATGGGAAATAGATGAGAGAGAAGTAGAGAGTACCAACCTCAGTCTTTCGTTTGGCTCCTTGCTTGTTTCCTCTCCCCTTTGACAGAGCTTTTCCACTCTTTCCTTACTCATCCTACTTCAAAGAACACCTGTAGAGTCAAAGTAGCATAATACCATCAAAGCATAGAGATCTATAAGCATAAACAATATAGGATCAGATATATATTAACCATACAAATTCATATATCAATACAAGATTCAGATATATACAAGAGTATGCAGGAAAACTCAAATAGCTTTATTGATAGAAGTAGTAGAAGAGAAGATTACAACCCATTGATCTGACCCAGCACCATTCTCCCAGCATGAAAGCCCTCTTCACTTCATGAAAAGCTAGATCACCCAACACTATGATGTTCCACAAAGAAACCAACAGCACTTCCTTACAACATACAAAATTCCAGCCTATGGATCTCTAGGATGAGGGATCCATATATAGATATTTGTAGGTGGGTGAGTCAGATTCTGGGTTTTTGATTAGTGTCATTTCTCTGATAGTTTTTGGTTCCACTTTGAGATTTCATGATCTCTTACTCATCCCTGGGCGAATTTAGAGAGGCAAGTGTCAAATGATCAGTTTCTAGAAGATTCTCTAGGTTTCCACCTAGCAAGCTACCTCTGCCATTTGTCTACTCTCACCCATCGCACCCTACAGAATGGATTTTTAGTATGCATCGCACTTTCTGCATGTAGAGGTGAGATGCATCGCACCCTTAGCATTGAGCAGTCTGTATGGTCCAGTTTTGACCAATTCTAAGTAGCTTTTCAGGGAGAACTTCTGGGAGATGATGTAATCAACTGAACTTGTTCCTTTAGGGTATGAAACAACACTTTTAGGGGCTTAGAAGCCCTTGGTTTATGTATATATGAGATTGGGGTTGCAGTGCCCAAATATGTCTATAACACCAACACGGTATTATCAATCAAGTGGAAATCCTCTTCTGTTTACAAAAAGAATCAACTCAAGAGTTATCCTGTACTCTCTAAAATCAAAAGATGAAGATCATAGACTCCCTAGGCCTAAATATATAGGCCACAAGTCCTCCAATCCCCTATTTCGTTACGCAATTTTGATTGGGTTCCAATTACAAAACATATGTGAATTTTCCCCAGACCATACCTGTTGTCAACCTCAGGTCCAACTACGCAATCCTTGAGGACACTAGTTCCTCCTGAATGCAAGAAATTCTTATTAGAAATATCCAAGCATCTGATAGTACATTTTCCCTCATCTGATCCCAACTGGGTCTCTGTCTGAACTGCCATGCATCAGTTATCCATGAGAGAATACTCAGTTATCTGAAAAAGCAGTAGTCACATGCATGCAAGCATTAACTAACTGTATCTCATTATTTTAACAACTTGTTAAAATAATCTAACTGGACTTGACTAAGTAAAACTAAGTCACTAATTCTCTCATTATAGAACTCACACTTAATTCCTCAATCAATGGAGAGAATCAAGGATAAATTCCTCAATCAGTGGGACAACTAATTGCATGTTCTCACAAAAACTTCAAGTTTAATTTTCCATAACTAATTAACTCATGGAGATTAATTAATTAATATTTTAAACTACTGGTAAGACCAAATTTGTTTTTACTTCCTATAGTTAGACCAAGGACTGCTAAAAATAGGAAGGGACAATGAAATTCTATTTTTAGAAGTTGTTATTTTTAGTAGTTTTACCTCTCACCCAAGGTGGCCAAAATGCTCACTGGCCAAATTGATATTTTTAGACATGCTATTTTTAGCATATCTTTTTTAGCACTTTCTAAATATAGCATTTCTTGTTGCACATTTTTCAACACACCATAAGCCAATAACCTCCATACTAGATCTCACACTTCATTAGATATTCGATACTTGCACATCTCGCCTAATGATCTTCTCCTCCTTTTACAGTTTTAGGCCTTTCTCAATACCATGGACCAAAAGCACTAAGGACCAATACCTTGGACCAAATACCTAGGGTCAATACCTCAGAGCAGATACCTTGGACCAATACCATGGATCAAAATACCATGGACCAAATACATCGGACCAAAAACTTAGTTTTCTAATATATACATGCTTTTCCTTCTATGCAAGTGTGTGTGTATGTATATGCTACTTGTGGTTAGTGAACCTGCGTGTATACGCAGCTTGGTCAAGGTGAAACTGTGTATACCTCTCTTTCTTCATTCTTTGTAGTCTGATCTATACTTCTTTGTTGTTAACCTGTTGTACTGTGATCTTTCATCTGAGTGAGTTGCCATCAAGGACAACACCTGTGTGAATCATAATGCCAACAATCTTCCCCTTTGGACTTGATGGCAATAAAAACACCAAGTCACTCTCCCCCTTTGACATCAAGGCTAAAGGGTCATGATCCCCCTGAGTACATGTTGAATTCTCTGATATGTTGAATTGTACTTATTGAGCTCCCATGATTGAGTCCATCCTCCCCCTGAGCACAAGCAAAGTTTGCAAAAAGATTTTCTAAAAGAATAACATGACTCTATAACTCAACGATGTGAGGATGACCTTCCTATAAACAATGACTCATACATACATCCATCTCCAAACCAAGTGGGGATATACCAAATTTGACTCATCCACCCAACCAAGTGGGGATATACCAATTGTTTATATATGAAAAAAAAAAAAAATCTTATATCATCCATCCCATGTAAAGTGGGGATATAAATTACATCATTTGTCCAGAGGACCCATTCAAATGTATGAGAAGACATATCACACCCTAGACTTTTAAATGACTTGAGCAGTAAATGGTATAAATATCTGAAGCCATAGATGGACTCAGCAACCATAATGCCAACAATGTTGAATGTACGTGAAGGCTAATGATCCCCTTGAACCAGTGCTACATGTGCATTGTTAACGAGTCAAATATCAAGACATCTTTGTTAGTCAGATAAAATTAATGAACGAACCATATTAATCATCAATATCAGACAGAGCACCCATATCAGAGCCTGCCCCACTATTTTTATTATCTGAAAAACATATACGCTTCTTGACCCACAGAAACCCACATGTGTATGCGACTACACTTCAAGAAACACGCGTATGATCACCTTTCTCTGAAAAGTTTGATTTAACAGCAGGACGATGCAGCAACTATTCCCAACTTTTGTCTGAGATATTCAAATGTCTCTCTGGGTAGTGGTTTAGTGAATATATCAACAACTTTTTCTTTGGAGGGAACATATTCCAATTTGACCTTTTGTTCAAGCACTTGTTCATGTAGAAATGATATTTGATGGGTATGTGCTTGGTCTTGGAGTGCATGACTGGATTCTTTGAAATACTGATGGCACTTGTATTGTCACATAGAATGGAGATGGTTGGAGTACATGTGATCTGAATGTCTTGCAATGTTTGCATCATCCAATGTAGTTGTGTATAGCAAGATGCAGCAGCCACATATTCTTCTTTAGCTGTAGATAACGCAATTGAACTTTGTTTCTTGCTAAACCAAGATGCTAACCTGGAACCCATATAGAATGCACCACCACTAGTGCTTTTTATGTCATCAACACTTCCTGCTTAATCTGCATCTGTATATGCGTGAATAGTAAGATCTGTATCTCTAGGATACCATAAACCAAAGTTCTATGTTCCTTGAAGATATTTGAAAATCCTTTTGACTATCTGAAGGTGTGATTCCTTTAGATTTTCTTGGAATATTCCAACGATTCCTACTGCATGCATGATGTCAGGTCAGGTACCTGTTAGATAAAGTAGACTGCCAATCATGGATCTGTAAGTTGGTTGATGTACTGCTATTGATTCATCATTTGAGCTGAGACCGTATCCTGTTACCATTGGGGTACATACTGGTTTAGAATCTTCCATTTTGTACTTTTTCAAGATCTGTTTGAGATATTTGGTTTGTGAAAGAAAAATACCATCTTTATTTTGTTGAACTTGTAGACCAAGAAAATAGGTAAGTTCACCAAGCAAGGACATTCCAAATTCTTGCTACATTACTGAGGAAAAATTCTGACTCATGGATTCTTCATTGTTACCAAAAATGATATCATCAACATAAACAATAATAATTAGCAATTTATCAGTTTCAATCTTTGTATATAGATTGTTATCTGCTGAACCTTTTGTAAAACCTTGTTGGTGTAGATATTTGTCAAGACAGTAATACTAGACCCTTGGAGCCTTTTTCAAACCATAGAGGGCCTTTTTGAGTCTACATACAAGTTTTTCATCATTTCCATGAATGAATTCTTCTCGTTGTTCAATATAAACTTATTCTTCTAAATCTCCATTTAGTAAGGGTGATTTTACATCCATTTGATATACTTTGAATTTCTGAAAGCTAGAAAGAGCAAGAAACATCCTTATGGCTTCAAGTCTAGCAACAAGTGCAAACGTTTCTTCAAAATCTATACCTTCTTGTTGAGCATACCCTTTACAAACAAGTATGGCCTTGTTGCTAATGACTTTTCCATTTTCATTTAGCTTATTTTTTATCATCCATTTCATTCCTATAATATTTTTATCATGACGTCTAGGAACTAATTCCCAAGTATCATTTTTTTCAATTTGCTCAAGTTCTTCATCCATGGCCTTGACACAACATTCATATTTGCATGTTTCATTCACATTTTGAGGTTCGGTGGAGGATAGTAATGCTAGATAGCTTGAGGTCCCCGTAATATTTCTTCTTATTTGTACACCTGCCTCTTTTCCCCCTAAAATTTGAGTTTCTGGATGATTTTTCTGAACATACCTGGATAGTCTTTTATTCTACCATTATCTCCTCTTCTGGTGCTTCATTTGTTTCTTCTTCAATAACATTTTTATTTGATGTGGGAAAATAGTCCCCATCTTCTTCATTGTCATCATCTTCTGTTTTTATCTGTTTCGGATTTTTGCATGCTTCATCAACAACAACATCAATTCTTTCAACAATTTTTCCAATTCTTTTATTATAACATTTATATCCTTTACTTCTGGAAGAATAAACAAGAAGAATACCTTCATCTGCTCTGGGTTCAAACTTACCAATTTTTTCATCAGTCCTTTTGATATAACATTTGCTTCCAAAAACTTTAAAGTATTTTACAGTAGGAGTCTTACCATACCAAAGTTCATGTGGAGTTTGAGTGCTATTTACCCAAACATTTGCTTGGTTGAGAATAGTTGCGGTAGCAAATGCAGCTTCAGCCCAGAAGGTTGCAGGACTTCCAAAATCATCTAGCATAGCTCAAGCCATTTGTTGAAAAGTTCTGTTCATTCTTTCTACCACTCCATTTTGCTGAGGAGTCCTTGCAGTGGAGAATTGAATTTTTATTACATGTTTTTCACAAAAATCAAAGAATTCATCCGAGGTAAATTCCCCTCCTTGATCAGATCTAAGGCATTTGATTTTTTGATCTGATTCATTTTCAACCAAAGCTTTGAAAGCTTGGAACTTCTCAAATACTTCATATTTATGCTTTAGCAGACCTATCCAACACATTATAGAAAAAGCATCAATGAACAAAATAAAGTATTCTTCTCCATGAGGTGATTTTTTCCTTGATGGTCCACATAAATCAGTATGAACAAGTTCAAGAAGCTTACTAGCTAACCCTTCTTTTTCAATGAAGTGAGCTCTGGTTTGCTTACCGAATTGACATGATTTGCATATTTTATTTTCAGGGATGTTGATATCTGGAAGATCACAAATAGCCTTGAATCTGCATGTTTTTCTTATTTGAGAAAATCTTAGACATCCCAATCTTCTATGCCACAGCTAGTTTTCATGATTTTTTCTTAGATAACACTGTTGTTGTCCTCTCTTGAGTATGTATAAGTTGTTTGTAGTTCTTGTACCTTTGATCACGGTCTCCCCTGTATCAAGTTCATGAACAACACATCTATTTGATTGAAACACCACTTCATTTCCTTGATCACACATTTGACTGACACTCAACAAGTTATGATTTAAACCGTCTACATACATAAAATTTCCATCTTTAACCTTTTCTTTTAAGAAAACAGATCCTTTACCTGTTATGGCAGCAGGAGTGTCCTTTCCAAATGAAACATTCTTTTCCTTTTCTAAGGCATTATATGAGTGAATTTTTTCTTTGTCATATGTCACGTGTTTTGAGCATCCACTGTCGATGTACCATTGATTTTGTCGTCCTTTTGCATACAAGGCTATACCACATCTTTCTGTTTGAGATTCATTCCTTCTCCATATCTTGGGATTTAATGGAGTTTGCTCCTTTTGAGATGATTGCCAAAATTTTCTCCTGCATTCAGATTCTTCATGACCAAAGTTGTTATAGATTGAGCATTCTATTCATTTTCAAGAAGAGAAAAGTTAATATAGGAAATTTTGTTGACCCTTGTTACATTCCTTTGATTTTGTGCTTCTCTAGTCATGATGGTTTTGTAAGCAACACATTGGAAAACTTTGTGTCTAAAATTATGACATGAAAAACATTGCCCATTAAAGAAGTTCCTGGGAGTATTGAATCTATTGACCTGGTAATTGTAGTTTCTATTGATATTCATATTTGGAGAAAATTGAGTATGAGTTACCTGAGATTGGTTGTGGCTTCTATTCATCCTTGGAATAAATTGAGTCTAATTTACCCAGTGATCTGATTTATGCCTTTGTTGGCGATTGTCATACTGGTCACTGGTCTTTGCTGCATCAAGATAGCTTTTAATGGAGGTTGGTAGTTTGTGTGATTGAGATGCTTCTTCAGTATATCCAAGACCTATCTTTATCAGAGGAGAACATTGTACTTTGATAATTTCATCTAAGGTTTCGGACCCTTTAGCAAATCTAAGATTGAGAGATTTCATTTTCTCAAGATCCTTTCTTATACCCACAATTTCACATACTACCTTTTCAATGTGTTTTTCCTTTTCAGCAAGTTGGTATGTCAAGGTATCTATAATCATATTCTTTTCTTCTAAATAGATTTTGAGTTTATAAATTTCTTCATGAAGGTTGTCTTCTTCTAAAGCATCCAAAAAATTATCATCGTCATAAGACATTAGAAGTCTATAGTCATTACTATTTTCATCTTCATCACTATTTGATAAACCACCACTATCTTCATGAGTATAGTAACTTCTTTTATTTACAACTCGTTTTCTATTCCATTTTTCATATTCCTTCTCTTTTTCATATTTACCTTTATGAGGACATTTGGCAGCATAATGACCAGCTTTGCCACAAGCAAAGCATTTGAAGAGTAGCTTACCTCTAAATCTTCTGGAATCTTGTTGAAGCTTCTTGACAAAGTTTACCTCTTCTTCTTCTTCTGAAATATATCCCAATTCATTGTGTTCTTCCTTTCTTTTTGGTGAAGCTTTAAATGCGGCTTCTCTCATATCTGATGCACCTCCTTTTCTCATCTCAAAGGAAGTCAAGATTCTGTGCAGCTGTGTCATAGTGATAGTCTGCAGATCTTGTTTTTCTTCCATGGCAGACACTTTTGATTCAAATTTAGCAGACAAGGATCTCAAAACTTTCTCAACTAAGGTAACTTCCTTTATATCTTCACCCAAATTCTTCATACAATTAACAACCTCATCTATACGTAGGAAGTAACTAGCTATACTTTCATCACTATGCATCTTAAGAGTTTCCTACTGAATTTTGAGAGTTTGAAGTTTAGCACATTTTACGTGAGTCTCCTTCATAGCTCAGAATGATTTTGTCCCATATTTCTTTGGCTAATTTGAGCTACATGACTTTGAAAAACTCTAATTGTGATAGACTTCCGAATAAGGTATTGACAACTTTCCAATAAACGAAGTTTCTCCCATCAAAGATTGGCAGTCTGATGGATCCCATGCTTTCTTAATTACTCATGATGATGGATCTCCCTTCAAGCGATCAAGCTTCTTCTGAAGTACCTGCTCTGATACCAATTGTTGGAAATAATACTAAGAGGGGGGTGAATCAGTATTATCATATCAATAATTTAATTTCCCAAATAGATTTGTATATGCCACTTCAGCTAAGAGAAATAGCATGTATACGTGACTGTACTTAAAGCAACCATTGTATATGCAGAGAACTTTTGATTTAGGCAGTTTATCATATATTGAACCTTAACCAGTATATCAGAGATTTAATAGATAGTTCAATAAAATCATAATAAAGAATCACACATAAGAAACACACATGAACACCAAGATATAAGGTGGAAACCCAATGTGGGTAAAAACCACTTGCTTCTGTCATCTTTGTCTTCTTTTAATAATAAGAAAATATTTTTACAATCTTCTACTGGTGCAGACTTATACCAATACAAAGGCACCCACTTGCAAAAGGTTGTAACCTTCTCTCGTTCTCTAGCTTCTACAGGAAGGGAGCTAAAACCCCCTAGCTCTTGTGCTAGCCGATATGTTTACTAGTACGTAGGTGTCGACCTACAGAAGGCTACAAACTTATTTCTTCCTTTAGGGGTCACGTTTCATAAATTTTCAGACTGGATACTCCTGGAACACAACACCATAATTTGAAGACCATGTTTCATCCAATTTTCATACTAGACCCATCAACAATATTGAAGCTCAAAATCAATCACCACTGCAATACAACTATCAAATACATCTGCATCAACCAATCACTGAAACTCAAACATCACACCTGAATCAATAAATCACTTTGAAAACCCATCATCACTGTAGCAAATCATAATCAATCAATCTAATCATTCAGAATACTGTCACCATAAAAAAATCACTAGAATACAGTCACCAGAGCCCACAACAGAACCTAAAACTTTGCAAGAACTAACAGAAACAACTGAAATATACTTCATAAGGTATACGCTACTTCCCCATGTCGAACCTACGTGTATACGCACTTTTATAAAAGCCAAGCAACGTACACATATGTAAATATTAATTCATAATTTTCCAACTATTCCAGACTTCAGTTATACCTAGATCATAACATTTACAGAATAACACATGTGTTAGTATTCAAATCTAGACTATACATGATCAAACCATATAATGATAATTCATTTCAAGCCTTAATATCTCGATCCATCATTAGATCTTATCCCTCATGAACCGGTAAGATTCATCCTTGGTTCAGATCAAGCAACGCACCATAAGCCAATAACTTGCATACTAGATCTCACACTTCATCAGATATTAGATACTTGCACATCTGGCCTAATGATCTTCTCTTCCTTTTATAGTTTTAGGCCTTTCTCAATACCATGGACCAAAAGCACTTAGGACCAATACCTTGGACCAAATACCTAGGGTCAATACTTCGGACCAGATACCTTGGACCAATACCATGGACCAAAATACCATGGACCAAATACCTTAGACCAAAAAATTAGTTTTCCAAGATATACGCGCTTTTCCTTCTGTGTAAGTGTGTTTGTAGATATATGCTACTTGTGGTCAGCGAACTTGTGTGTATACACAGCTTGGTCAAGGTGGACCTCTATATACCTCTCTTTCTTCATTCTTTGTAGTCTGATCTGTACTTCTTTGTTGTTAACCTGTTGTACTATGATATTTCATCTGAGTGAGTTGCCATCAAGGACAACACCTGTGTGAATCATAATGCCAACAAAGCCTCAGTCATTTGAGGAAGTTATTGGGAAATTAAAGCAGTGCTATGAAAAGCCAAAGCATAAGAAAAAATCTCACCAAGGATGGAAAGGGAAAGATAATAGTAAAGGTAAAGGGTAGTCGAAAAGAATAAGGCCTCAGAATGCAGAAAATAAAGAGAATGTTGCACTACATAAGAGGTTTAATGCAACTAGAAAGGGACATGGTACACGACAACAGAATAGAGGTGATGGTACAAGACAGTTGGAGCGTTGGACATGTGGTAAGGATCATCTTAAGAGGGATTGTTCGCAGAATCAGGGTGGTATGCATCAGATCTATAGTGCACAGGAGGCGCAAAATGTTGGGGATTTTTGGTAGATCATTCGTCGTATCTATGCAAAGTTGGAGAATAAGTAGGCATAGCATCAGACATCTATCATTGAGATGGACAATAAGCTTTGTGATCAAGTTTTTTCTATTTTGATTGACCCTGGATCTAATTATGGTTATGTTAACCCTGACTTGGTGGATAAGTGTGGCTTGAATAAATAAGTGCATGCAGAATCTTGGTTAGTGCACTTGGCTACACGTACAAAGAAGAGAGTTCATCATTGGGTAAGAGATTGTGCATTTGAGTTGAGTGGTATGCCTAATTCAGCACATTTGAACTTATTACGGTTGGGGTCATATAATACACTTTTGGGTATGGACTAGCTATATCTTCATATGACTAAAGTGGATCGTTATGAAAAATCCATTGAGTGCTTGGATGATAATGGGCACTAGAGAATCTTGGAGGGTAAGAAGAAAGCAACATCAGTTAGGATTGTGACATCTATGCACACAAAACGGAGTCGCAAAAAAGAGTGTGTGTTATTTGCAATACACATTTCTAGTGATAAATGTAAGGAGGATGAGGATGCAAAGATATTGAGTAGGTACCCAATCTTACAATAGTTTCAAGATGTGTTTCTAGCAGAGATCTCAGAGTTTCCAACTCACAAATAATTATACTTCTCCATTGAGTTGGTGTCAGGGGAAACACCATCATCAAAGGCACCATACCAAATGAGCACTCTAGAGTTAGTAGAATTGAAGTTGCAATTGAAGGAAATTCTTGACAAGGGATACATTAGGCCAAGTGTATCACCATGGGGTGCACCCATCTTGTTTGTGAAGAACAAATATGGTACTCTCGGGTTATGCATTGATTACAAGCAATTGAACAAGGCAACCATCAAGAATAAGTACCCATTTCTAAGGGTTGATGACTTATTTAATTAGCTAAAGGGAAAAACAATGTTCCCAAATATTGACTTGGGATCCAGATATCATCATGTACGCATCAAAGAAGAGGGCATTTACAATACAACTTTCTGAACCAGGTATCGACATTATGAGTTTTTGTAGTTAAATGTGGTTTGATTAATGCTCCAACTACTTTTATGTGCTTGATTAATAATGTGTTGCTTCCTTATCTGGAAGAGTTTCTTATTGTATTCATTTCTCACATTTTTATATATTATAAGAATGAGGAAGAGAAAATCGAGCATTTAGCATCAGTGTTGAGACTATTGAGAGAGAATTAGTTGTATGAAAAGCTCATTAAATGCAATTTCTTTCAGGAAAAAGTACATTAGTTGGGGCATGTAGTCTCCACAAAAGGCATAGAAATAGATCCAAAGAAGATAAGAGCTATCATGGAGTGGGAAGCTCCTATAAATGTGAATGAGGTAAGATCATTCATGGGGCTAGCAGGATATTATTGGAGGTTCATCCAGAACTTCTCTTTGCTTGCATATCATAGTACGTCATTGCAGAGGAAAGGTAATAAATTTGAATGGACAAAGGAATGTGCAACAAGTTTTGAGTAGTTAAAGAAGTTGTTGACAAACACTCCAGTGTTAAAGATTGCAAACCTAGAAAAAGAGTTCGTAGTGTGTACAAATGTTTGCAAGAGAGGACTTGGTGGGTCCTTATCAAGGAGGGACATGCAGTATGTTATGAGTCATGGAAACTAAATGAGCACGAGCAGAACTATCTGACAAATTATCTTGAGTTGGCAGCGATCATTCATGCGTTAAATATGTGGAGGCTCTATCTTCTTGGTAGGGGTTTTGTATTGATGAATGATCATAGTGGGTTAAGATACTTGTTTTACCAATCAAATATGAATGTCAGCAAGCTAGATGGTTTCTCATTATCATTGAGTTTTACTTTGAGATCAGGTACATCAAGGGTAAAGAGAACAGGATTGAAAATTCTCTTAGCATACGTATACATGTAAATCACATTGCAACTATGATTTTGATCTAGGTGGATATTGGTGGACACCCACCTATTCCACTTGGACCTCCACCATTGTTTCTTTCAGTTTTTCAGTTTCCTTATTTGTAACACAATTTACTATTTTTGGCAGTTTTTCGGGTCCTGAACTTCCGGAGCCGTTTTGAGGCCCTAAACGACATTTTTTTGAAACCTTAGAGCAACATGGGAACATGATCTAATGTTTCTCACTAAAAAGTTGTAGTCCTCAGATAGATCTTTCTAACGAGTTATTGTGCACGTCAAAGGGAGATCGTATGCCAAAGTTACGACCCCAGGAAGTTGATGTACCAATTTACCCAAACGGGGCCCATAGTTTGGTGCTTCATCTCCTAGGGTTAGGTTTTGGGATGTTTATAGTTTTCCATTGTTTCTCAATGATAAATATTCCTTCGAACCTCATTGTAACATAGCCCAAAGGCATGTAGCTGCCACATCTCTTCTCATAGATAAGCTACCATCGCCCTCGCTGGTTTATTTCCATTTATATTTGTAAGCATATTTCAGTATTTTACGTTAATGAAATGAAGTATTATTTCTCCTGCATATATGTATTTATGGTTATATCTGTAATCGGTTGTGTTCCTATTTAAATATGGATTAGTGGTATCAGAGCGGTCTTCTCTTTCTTTGTTTTTCTTTGCATGTTCCCAACGAGGTCAGGATATAAGGAGTTAGGGCTTTAACTAGTCGAACCTTTGCAAGACCAGCCTCGCAAATCTCGATGGCCTACCATGGCGGACGAAAAGAAAGATGAGGAGGTAGGAGATCCTATCAAAATATTGCTCGAAGAGGGCCTCGAGTGATAAAGCAACACGATGATGGAAAACTTTGCCCAAATCCTTCAGCGGCTACCCAGGGGCGATGCATCTGCTTCCAATAGCTACTCTAGAAACGCTACACCCTTTAAGGTACAATTTAACTTTTAAATCCCCATATTCAAGGGTCAGATAGACGCAAATGTCGTAGATAAATGGTTAAATCTGCTAGAAGGTTATTATTCTGTTCGTGATTTTTTCAACTAGGAAAGCATCACCTTTGCACTTCTCAAAGCAGCCCCCCACATCAAGGACTGGTGGGAAACCTACAACGAGTAGAAGGATGAAAGTATAGGCTCACTATTTTTAGCAGCACCCACATGGAATTCATTCTGGGATGCCATCAAGGCGAAATACTACCCTATCAGGAGCTATAAGGACAAATACATAAAGTGGACCACGCTACAGCAGGGAAGGGACCAAGATGTGTCGTAGTTCACAAATATTTTTCATATGGGTATCAAGGATTCTGAGTGGCATTTGATACTCAAATACCGCGACTACCTACATAGGTACATCCATGACGAGATGGAGTTCCTGGACATCTCCTCGCTTGGCACAACGTAGCGAAATGCTTTCAAGATCGAGCAAAATTTTAAACAAAAGAAGCGAGACTTTGGATCTGTGAATCCGAAAAACAAATGACAAAGCCAAGGTGGGGTGACCCAAGACAACCCGTTGAAGCCACAAGAAAAGAACAACACCACCAATTCAAAGAAGGACACAAGAAAGTGGTGTGAGTTCCATAAGAGCCCCACTCATAGCACAAGTGAGTGTCAAACCAAGTAGTCACTGGTGGCCTAGTTGAAGGCTTCAAAATCAGATGGGTGTTCTGACCCTAAGTCAGAACCTAACAAGGGGAATGAAAAAGGGAAGAAAATCATTGATGTGGAGTGCAACACCATTGTTGCCACTACCAAGGTCTAGAAGAATGAGCCAGAAGATCCAGAGGAGGGGGAGAATCTTTTCCACTCACAAATGTGGGTGAAGGGTTCACCGTTGCAATCCATTATTGACAGCAGTAGTTAAAAGAACCTCATTTCAGTAGAGGTCGTTCCGCGGCTAGGCCTACTGACCACACCACACCCACAACCGTGCAACATCGGGTGGCTTCACAAAGGGCGAGATTTCTGAGTCCACTAGCAGTGTTACCTTCCCTACAACATCAAGCCCTTCATAGATGAGGTATTTTATGATGTTGCACCTCTTGATGTTTGTGATGTATTATTAGCCCAACCATACTTGTGGAAGCGACATGTTGTGGATGATTCAAGGCCTTACGCTATTATTATTTCTTTGGTTAATTCATTATATAGGATATCAGAGGTAGCCCCACCTACTTCTACCTCTTTGATCTCTACTAAGAAATCCAGCAAGATCCTCTCCCAGACTAGGAAATTCATTTTCTGTCTGGTTTGTTCCCAAAGTAAGGGGAAGATCATCACCACATCCATGACCCTCGCGAAGGGTTCCTCCATGCAGTAGAAGTAACAGATGGATACGGTCATGAAATAATACAGGAACATCTTCTCCTCACCAACATGGGTACTGTTGCACTATCAGGTCAAGCATTCATTCTACCTAACTCCTAGAGCTCCTCTACCCAACGGTTCGATATATCGCTGCTCCATTACGGAAAATGCCAAGTACAAGAAACACATGATTAGCATTAGGTATCACACAAGTTTCAAGTGGGTGACAAAGTTTGGTTACATCTACAGAAAGAATGCCTTACAAGAACCCATCAGAAGCTCAGACCACTCTGATATGGTCCTTACACCATTACCAAGGTTGTGGGAAACAATTCTTTGGAGCACAGAACTCCTCCATTCCTTTGATTGCACCAAGTGTTCAATGTGGACCACCCTCAACCATGCTTCCCACCATTATTGGGCACATCAGAGGTTTCAGAACAACTCATCAGGGACCAAGTTCAACAGAAGTTTTCTCATCTCATGGAGGAACTCAACGCAATGGGGAACATTGCTTCCTAAGGGGGGAGGAGTGATCCAGGTGGATATTGGTGGCCACCCACCTATTTCACTTGGACCTCCACCATTGTTTCTTTCAATTTTTCAGTTTCCTTATTTGTAGCGCAATTTACTTTTTTTGCCAGTTTTTCTGGTCCTAAACTTTCAGAGTTGTTTTGAGGCCTTAAACGAATTTTTTTTTGGAAAAATAGGAGCAACATGGGTCCATGGCCCAATATTATTCCATCAAAAGTTGTAGTCCTCGGATAGATCTTTCTAACAAGGTATTGTGCACGTCAAACAGAGATCGTGTGCCAAAGTTACGACCCCGAGAAGTTGATGTACCAATTTACCCAAACGGGGCCCATCGTTTGGTGCTTCATCTCCTAGGGTTAGGTTTTGGGATGTTTAGGGTTTTCCATTGTTTCTCAACAATAAATAGGCCTTTGAGCTCATTGTAACACAATTCAGAGGCATGCAGCAGCCACATCTCTTCTCAGAGATAAGCTACTATCGCCCTAGTTGGTTTATTTCCATTTTTGTGTGTAAGCATATTTCAGTATTTTACATTAATGAAATGAAGTATTATTATTAGCATATAATAAAAGATTAAACCCTAATATTACAAAACAATTCTTCCAAGGTCGGCTTCCATTCCCTATACATCTCTTAACCCTATTTATTCAAAGTCTAATGAGATCTATCCTACACAATTTCTGATCTATCCTGATGATGAGCCACAGTGGATGGCTCGAAACTTCGATACAAACAATCATGGATGCAAGAACTCTGAAAGAAAACTACACACATTTATGGTTATATATGTAATTTGTTGCATTCCTATTTAAATCTGAATCAAATTTCTTATGGGATAGACTTACAGGATAGGATTTGACAGGTATGTCAGCAGGATGACATGTATAGAGATCTTATACGCAGGTTACAATAGAGTACAGGTAAGTGTGGAAATTCCTTGCATGAGCATGATGCCAATGGTTGATTGAATATTCAATCATGGAGAAGTGTGGAAATTCCTTACATGACCACAACGTCTGTGGTTTATTAATTACATGGGCACAACGATTGTGGTTTATTGACTATTCTTGTGAATAATTGTGGCAATTGCTTGCAAAAGTGCAACGTTGGTGGCTGATTTACTATTCTCATGAAATTTGTTGATATGGTAAGTGTGGAAATTCCCTGCATGGGCACGATTGATTATTTTAGTGAAAATGTTATTTTCAGTGTGGGGTTTAGTGAAGAAAACTCTTGAAAAATTTTGTTCTACTTCCCTTTCATTTGAAATGAAATCCTTTGCTCTTCTTTCCTTTGAATCATTAATTGGCAAAGAAAAGAACAATGGGAAAAATATATTTTCTAAGAGCGACGTGAATGATTTGGATTAGTGTGTAAATTCCTTGCATGAGTTTACAAAGTTTTACGGTTTAAACACTACATTAATTCAAACACCATTTATCTAGTTGTATTAATAGAAAAAAAATTATATGAAAATTATTTTTATTATTATATTTTTAATGTTATCTCTTGGCTTTTTCTAGGAGTCTTACAATTGAAAATCGCAAGGGACACTTTCATAGAGAGGTGACACATTCATAGAGAGGTCAGTGTATCTTTCATCATGGGGCATCAAATAGTTTCCTATGGATATATCATCATAACAAAATATTATGAGTGCATGGTTTCAGTAAAGTGTATAAAGGGGCTTAGAATGACGTCACAAGTTTCTTTTAAAGTTTTTTATTCGGAAACTGGGAGGCTCACAAAGGTTTTGATAGGGAATGCAAATTTTTGAGGAAAGTTTGATATAAAAATAAGATTAAAATCACAAATTTTTATTATTCCCATTAAATTTTTTATATTCCCATTAATGTCAAACAAAGGCTTAGAGAAGTGGTTATATCCTGAGGGTGAAGAAGAAAGTGAATTGATTTTGCTTTAAAGGTTGAATATACTAATAGTTATCATGCAAAGGATTGAACCATTTCCATTACCATTGTTTCATTATGATATAAAATCTAGAGAGGAGATTCTATGAAAAGATAAACCGACATATTTAATATAATTTGGCATCACTTTTATATGTTTTGAAAATTCTAAGGATTCAACGCTCACTTCAACACATGCATTCAAAGGATCCATTGGCTACAATATTCTATGCATTATTTGAACTAGATAGCATATTAAAAAAATATATATATATTATGATATATATGACCTAGATAGCATACTAAACAATGTTGACAATGCCATTTTTAATCAAAATTAATAAATCACAAACCTTACAATGTGTTGAAAATAGAAACAAGAAATTTTAAAAATAACATCTAGAAATTCTAATTTAATTTGTCCTTGAATTAAATTGAGAATTAAATTGTAATTCTTTTCACATAGGAACTTGTAATAGTTAACTAAGTTAAGTTGACTTAGTTATCTTAGGAAATTCGAGTTGGAAGTCCATCTGGAGTCATGTAAGTGTGATCCCTAAATTTTAGGGGTCCATATTGAGTTTATTGGAGTTGTAATTAGATAACTCAGTCTAACTGAGTTATAGTCAGTTAAACTAGTTCTAAATTTCGGAGGAACTAGTAGAGGTATAGTAGTGGATTAGTGCACGAGTGTAACAAATAGTATTGCACCAGTTAACTAAAGATTCACTCACAAATAATTCATGCATGTTAGTTTAGAGGAATACCAAATTGAGACTAGATTGTCGGGACAATGTACTATCATTTGTATAATTTTCCAAGTTGTATAGATCGTGCATGCAATCAGTTGAGGACTTAAGTTTAGATTGCGCAATTATGGAGGAAGGATTTCCTAATTAAACATAGGTTGATTCTCTCTGGAATTTTGCGAGGAAGAAGGGGCTTGGAAGGTGACAAAATAGGCTAAGTGTTGGCTTGAGCTTGCTTGTGAGCAGAGAGTTAGATTATAATTGTGTAGGAATTGTTCTAGTGTGAACAAGCATTGTATTTTCTTCTTAGATCTTATGATTAATGCAATATAGATAGTGGGGCTTTGAGTAGTTTCTTTCCCCAAATAAATATTGTGTTATGTGCCATTGATATTCTTCCTCATTCTGATTATTATTTTCATCAATCAAGTTATTGGTTTCCACTGTAAAAGAGTAGAGTAGATTTTTGTCTTATTTTTTAATATATCACATCAGCTATTGAATATACAAAAAAATCTACATGGTATCAAAGCTGAAGACAATATAGAAGAGGATATTTCAAGTTTTTTCTGCAACTGAAAAATTGAATTTTCAGTTCATACTTCAAATCGGCAATATGGCTTTCTATGGTTTCATACTTGAGTATGCCTTGGATGGTAGGTCGAATTACATAGCCTAGAAGGACAAGATGGAAGTAGTGCTAGAAGACAATGGAATCAAGGAATTCATTGATCAAGACATTCCTCAGCCTCCAACATCAAATGCTAAAGATCTGGCTGAATGGAGCAAATGTGTTGCAAGGGCCAGGTAGATTATCCTTGGGGGAGTTCGAGAACACATTGTCTCAAGTCTCCATGGAAACGATACTCCATACTCAATGTGGAAGGAATTGACAGACCTGTTTTAGAATAACAGTGGCCATAGGAAGTTGGCACAAAAGGAAATAATAGAAAAGATCAAGATGGAGAAGGGCGACTCAATTCTGAATTACTTAACCAAGTTCACCCATTGTCGGGATGAGCCTGGAATTGTCAGGATTATTGTTGTTGAGGACAATATGGTGAGCCTAGCTCTTCTAAGACTTTCCAAAAGTTGGTACAATTATCAGGTTTATGTCAATGGGAGGGAGAAGCTTCCATATTGGGAACGACTGTGGTTAGATTTCGTACATGAAGAGTTTCGATGGAACACCAAATATGGCACCTCTTCCAAAGAAGTGAAAGAGGACTTTGGCTTAGTGAGTAAGGAAAATGAGGCCAAGGGAAAGAAGTCCCAAGGTGAGGCAGGCGAGAAGAAGATGGACTTGTCGAAATTCAAGTGTTTCCACTATCACAATGTTATGCAACCAGCTCACAAATTAGAAGAAAAGATAGATCAACGACTTCAAAATTATCCTCTTCGTTGGGGAAAACTACTTTACATTACACAAATGAATAATTCTTTGATGATATAAATGACACAACCTCCTTTCTATATATATGAGTCTAAGAGGTCACAATATAATCATAGTCGACATAAAAATAATAATGTAAGGGCATAACAATAAAAATAGTGGGCTTCTATGGGGCACAATGATAACAATATGGAGACTACATGGGCACAACAATGCGGGGATGGGGTTGCGCTAATAACAATAAGGGGATACATTAGTAGTATAGGGACCTAGCATGCCACTCTCCTTTAAAAAGTGTTGTCCTCAACGCTTGATGTTTCTATATAAAATTCGCATCCTCCCTTCTACAATCTTTAGTGGGTAAGTTATTCCACTTTATGAGATACTCTGAAATTGATCAATTTTGTAGCTTCTAGGTTCTTATTTCTGTGATTTCTTCAGGTTCCAATATGATTTTTCCTTCCTCATCAAGTTGCAACAATATTGTTTGAACTGAGAGCTTATCACCTATAACCTTCTTTAAGCATGAAACATGGAAACTAGGGGCACTCAGGAAGATGCAGGAAGCTCCAATTTGTATGCCATAGTACCAATATTCTGCAGCACCTTGTAAGGACCATAGTACTTTGGTGATAATTTATCATCCTTCTTAGCTTTCTTGATGGGAATTTGTTTGTATGGTTGTAGACATAAAAATACCCA
>APFE031159347.1:0-19380 GCA_000404065.3 Pinus taeda
TAGAGAGCTTCGACAAAAGCAAACAAGCAAGAAAAGGAATTCATGGGTACGGGAGGAGAACGTTAGGAAAGTAGCTAAAACAGGAGAACATTGCAGGTAATAAGTTTCATATGTAATTTCCTTGCCAAGAATTGAATGCACGATATATGCATTTGGTTATTTCCTTACTTGTTTTCATTTGCATGGGAATTTTCCTGGATTGATAAATGATCAACCACTCCTTTCCATCTCCTAGATAACCATGATGTAGTAGGTTCCATATTTTGGTAAAGCAATAGAACAGTAGTAGATTTTCGATCTTGGTGGAGGTGGTCTTAAGAAAATTCCTAAAGCTCGAGGGTTGAGATGGGCTTCCTCCTAGAACTCTTGATGGGAGGGTGGAGATAGGGAAATTTCTATGGGTATGGTGAATAAAGTCCAAGGCATCCAAGACTTTTTGGGTTTGGTGATTTTTGGACTAGTTTAGGTGAAATCATTGTGGTTGAGGATTGCAGTAGTGTTGTAGTAGCTACAACACCCTCCAAAATTTTGGCCTGCATCCAATTTCAGAGCCTTCTTTAGGATTTTCCTTGATGTTGCAAACATTCAGGCTCATCCTCTGAACTCGTGTTGAGTCTTTGCACTATCCTCACTTGACCATTCACTAAACATATTTTAGCATGTTGGTCACAATGTCATCCCTATAGCGATGTTCTGGCTATGCACAAGGTTTGTCTTCATGTGTACAAGTTGTTTTCTCTATGTAAGCATTTGTCACACTCACACAGGAAGTTGTATGCACTGTGACAAGTGTTGTGATTGTCCCTCACACTGTCGGTCAAACACACGGAGCGCATGTTTTCTTGTTGGATCGAGGTGTCTTATCCTCAAGTGTTGAGTGTGTGCTCACAAGGTCATGTGTGTAAGAAGTCACTCGTTCACACACTTAGTCATTTTTTTGAAGCTATGTCGACTAGATCAACTGCAACAACTAGACCTCCCTTGAGCTGCACTGTGCAATTTCATCCCTCAGCGAAAATGTACTACTACCCAGAATTACACAAAGCTTGAGGATGCCTCTTAGATAGTCTACATTGTGCAATCTTGATTCAACATAGTTGAATGTCACCCAAAAAAATGCAAAAGTTTCTTAGCAAGTCATATCAATCTACATTTCTCGCAAGAAAAATGACCAAGCCTCTAGTTGGTCAACTAGACAGTTTGATCAATCAGTGACCTTAACCCTCACTCTAAAAACTGGAGAAAACGTTTCCAGGCATGCTTGTTTCAATTGACTGAAGAAACTGTGAAGACATGTCAGATATAAACCATCTTCCTATCACTACACTGCCCTAAAAAATTACCCAGGTTTTCTAGCTAGTCACCCTGTCAGCCGGCCTGCTTCTCCTTTTGAAAACTGCACAATTTTCATGGGCTGTCTCCTAGCTTATCAACATCACACTCAACCCAGAAGCTATGCAGGGATGTCTTGTAGGCTAGCCTCCTAGCTTTGTGCAATTTTGGCTAGTAGCCTGCTCTTAGCCTCCTTAGAGAAATTGCAAAATTTTCACTACAAGTCTCCCCTTGCTACCTACACTCTATCCTTGGAAATATTGCACAAATTTTCCCTTTAGCCGAGCTAGATGTCATAGACAATCATAGCAAGTCAGGATTTCCCATATCATCATCCCAGTGACCTCTATATAATTTTCATGGATAGTGCCTAGAGCTCGCATCCTGGCTTGAAATGTGCTCTTCATTGTTTCAGAGCCTTGTCCTCTCTCCCGGTCACCTACATCTGAAAGCAGAAAAAATGCATCATGGTCGACTAGGATATTTTAGGGTTTGAGGTTGACTCACCATGAGTGATTGGAGATATAGGTGCATAGATGAGACATGGTGTGACAATGAATGAGATGAACAAGGATTCCATGCAAGGGGACTTGTTCATGAATGGACAAACACATGGGGCATGTTGGGTACAAGCAAATGAGAGACATTCACATGCAGCATCAAGTGAACAAAAATACCATTGAAGACTTCACACACCTTGCCGTGTAGAGGTGAATCTATGATACACCGAGAGAACATCCATCACTTAGCCACACTGTAGCTCAACATGGACACCACCCGCAGCATGAACATACAAGTTTTGTTGTGTTGAGTCATGTCATGATTCATCTTAGCCATATCACTTCCATGGGCCATACTATTGTAATCAATGTAATGTAATGTGGAAGTCCAAGAGACCGACATGTAAATGTGAAGAGTCATGTAAAGTTGAAGAGTCATGTAAGTCAAAAAGTCATGAGGGAAGTCGAATAGTCACAAAGGACAATGTTACCCTTGCCTATAAATACCCCTCATTTCTACATGAAAATGACTTTTCACCTTGGCTCCTCCCACATAGCCTTGAGAGTATGTAGTCTTTTCTTTGAGGAGTGAGTAGTGCCTCCTACACCCCGCTATCAGGGTTAGTGATGTAATGGTGTCTTGATGTGTCTTGGAACTTTAACTTAGTTCAGAATCTTGATAACAGACCAACATGTTTTCACACATGTATTGTATTTGTTTGTAAGAATATTCTTTGGAAATTTGTAATACATGTTTCTTTAACCTGTATTAAGAAAGTTGGACTATTTTAGTTGTTTTAATACACATGCTTATGAAAATGTGTTGTATAAGTTATTGAAATTGTCTCACCTATGTGGGTTATCCCAACGGAAACTTGAAAAAGCTGGTGGGCTCTAGTATTGTAGCAATAATGCTACAACTCCTGGGACTCTCTTCTTTATTTTTATCAATCGGTAGTTCGTAACAAACATGGAAGCGATGGTATTGTATGCACAAGTACTAGCTCTTGTTGCGACTGTCACTTGGTCAGCTGACACAAGTCCGCTAGGAGCTTAAGCCAACTTCTATGAGCTTTGAGAAGAAGATTTTTAACTGATAATGGAAGCTAACTCAAAGGAAGCTAATATACTCACAAAAAGAAACTGAAAAGCTAAAAGGACATGCAAACCCTAGCAAACCCTAATTTTACCAGCTAGCCCTACTGATGCAAGAAAGAGGATGCAAGCTACTGAAAGAGATGCCATTGATTTCTAGGAAGGTAAAATACATGTGTCTAAGTTACTTCTATAGTAAAATCTGAAGAAAACGTCTTTTTGTATTTTTGAATAAGTTGTCAGAATTATCATGCATGTGCTTGTCACTGTTTTTGACTATGCAAAGGTGGATTGGAGAGAGGAAATGCTTGCAGGAATTTGGGAAGGTTCAGAGAGGGCCTAAGGGGTCCCTAGCACCCTTTCAGAGAGTTTCACAGAGTTTGGCTATCAAGAAACCGCTTTCGTGAGCTTCTACAGCAAGTTTGCAGGGGTTGTACAGGATATTCTAGAATTTCTACAGGATGTTCTGTAATTTTCCACAGGATATTCAGAAGGGGGATTTTGGAGGATTGATGGAGGAATAGAGGTGAAGGAGTGGGTATGGAGGTGAGGTAAGGGTGTGAGGAGGTCTAGGACTTGGTGAATGGAGATGAGGAGTGACGAGGATGGTTGGATTTGTTCGAGGAGGGGTAGAGAAATGTTGCACAAAAATATGGGAATTTAGGGCAAAGTGAGCGAATGTAGCAAAGTAAGGCAAGAATATGGGTTGGAGGATGGAGCAGGTGGGATTGATGGAGTATAGGCAGCTAAAGAAGTATTACAAGTTCTCTGCAAGTGATTTTTCAAACTGAACAACCAAAGACTTGGAAAATCAAGGGCCTAATTACTTTAACCTACTTTGACCTAGATAATGGCAAAGAAAATGAACAACAGACTATTTGCACCAAAATCATGTGAAGTAACTATGCAACTAAGCAATCATGAACCTAATCATGCAACCACAACTGATATCCACTTCGGAAAATGAGAATCTAACACTAATAATTGCATGGTGAAGCAAAGGCAATGTTTTTGGTGGCAGCAAGCTCACCTTGGTCCCAACTCATGATTCCACTAAGGGAGAGGTGAGATCTGAGGTGTTTGATAGGCTTTTTGTGAATATCTTCCCTATTATTAACCTATCAGATCAATCTGAACATAAAAAGCCTTCTTAATCATCAACTTTGATCTAGGTAACCAAGCAAGAATCTAATCTACTTAACAAAAATCATTTTGGAAAGACATAAAAAGAAAATAACAATACACAAAGGAAGCCTTGGCACTTGGGTTGGGCCCGACCCCAAGAGATACAAGCTCCTAAGAAAAACTCAGAACTGATGACAAATCAAGCTGATTTCTATTACTCAAAAATAACCACGTCACGACAAAGTTATACAACAACAACTACAAAATGAGTTGAGAAAATAGCAACACTCTAGTGCAAAAAAAAAACGACAGTGCAAAAAGTAACCTACGAAGGCTGGAAGCCTTCCTATTTATGCACTACGAGGGTCTTCAACAACCCTCCTTAACTCAAGGGGCTCGAATTCTCAAACAGCCAGTGATCAACCACTTTACACAAGACTGCTCGGCTGCCCTTAGGAATCCTTTTCGGTGGCTTGCTAAACTCCAAGTGGAGGGTGGAGATTTAGAGGAAGGAGCCATTTAATGAAAGGGACACCCTTCCTATGAATCCTCACCCTTGCTCCTTCATGCTTGCCTATCATTTGGCTCATAATTGCTTGTCCTTGGTCCCAAAAGCTGTCCAAAAATCTGCATTAACAATGTGTTAGCCTTCTTGGTCAAGTGACTATCCTCATTCATTCAAATAACATAAATATACTCAAAAAATATGCATAAAATATGAAAAATGGTGGATTTACGAAGAACAACTAGGCAAAATGAGCTCAATAAGTTACCCAATTCCGGGGCTCATCATCACCCCCCTGCTGAATGGGTTGCTCATCCTCTAAGCAACTAATCCAGCTCATCATCCTTGATTTCCTTGACCACCTCCCTCACATCCTAGGTCTCTGAGGTGATATCTTCTTCATAGTCATGAAATCTTGCTTTTCTTTCCACTTCTTCCCACTACTCGTGTTCCTCCTCTTCTTTGACTCCCTCCAGTTGCCCCAAAAGCAAGGGAGGACTGAACTTGAGGCCGATCCAGTTGGCCTAAAGGTTTTGCATGGACTGTTTGTAGAGGGGTACTCTCGCCACGGCCTCCCTCATCCTTGTTGGGGAGTGGTATTCTCTTATTTGTAGGCTATGGGATAGTGAATTCCACCTCCGAGAGGAAGCATGAACATAGTTATCCCCCAAAACTCTCTCCATGTCCTCAAAATGGGCTTTGGCTTGATCTTGTCATTCAATGTAGTCCCGCAGGGCCTGAGCGTCATTGGCCAAGTGGTGGCGGGTGCATATTAATGCTGAGGGATCCTCTGGCTCTGCTCTGGTCATTAGTGGCTCCTTTAATTCCCTGTCCATAACATTTCAGACCTCTGTTGCTTTCTTTTCTTCATGATTTAGCCAAAAGGCCATGGCCATAAGTTTCATGTCTCCCACCATAGCATTGGGGTCCCACAAGTTCATGCTGGGAAGGGCCAATTTGTGTAGGTAGAACTCTGATAACTTGGCCTTGTCCTCTAATGAGCTGCTATCACATAAAGTCATGAATTGATTGTAGTTTTGAAATGGAGTAATTCTCGTTTGGGCCAAGGTGTTAATCTATAACTGCAACCACTGATCCTTAAGGTATAAGGCATATGATTTGTCAAGTTTCCTACACTGCATTTCCTCCACTACCCAGCTAGCCATGCAGGCCAGTTGGGCCTCCTTCTCTTGTACCTGTTGCCTTAGAGAGTGTATCTCCTATCCTGCTTGCAATTCCTTCTCCTGTAGCTGTCTAGTCAGTGCCTCTATTTCAGCCTGCAACCCATCTATCTTATACTATTCATCAGGGGTTTCTTTGTCTCTTGTGGGCTCCTTCTATTACCACTATTCTCCCAAGGTGTGGGGCCTATCTTCCTTGTAGTGTCCCCGTAACTATAGTTGTTGTTTAAGCAGCTCGTTTTCTTCCTGTAGCTTAGCCCACTGGCTGCTTTCTACATGTCGTACCATAGCCAATTATTTTCTTGCCTCTTTCAGTTTTTCTTCCAAGGGACCTATATCTACCACACCCTTGGACCTGGCAATCTTCATCCAAGTGTGGGTCCTCACCCTCTCTTCTTCTAGTGCAAATAAAAGTGGCACTGCAAATTTTTGGGGGATTATCTTTCTGGCCTCTAACAGGTTATAGTAGAAGCCAAAGTTGGGTTGGGGGCTAGGTTCCACAATATTTTTAGTCTTCTCTTCCTCCTGGGATGATTTAGCTGCCTTTTCTTCCAACTCCTCGGTCTCCTTTAGTCTAGCTAGCGTTTCCTGTAGAACTATCTCAGCATCATGTAGAGAGGTTTTTGTGTCCATCATTTTAATCCTTCCTCTCCAGGTGGACGTTTTCGAGCTTCCATGTTCATAGGTGATGGATGCCTTTGGAGGAGATCTTTCCTTTTGTTTAGCTATGGCGTCCTTAATCGTAATTGGCTCTTTTGACTATGGCTAGGGTCTACCAGCTTTTATCCGTGTGCTCCTTCCTGACTTAAAATACATGGAAGGCTCCCTTTTTCGCTTCCCTTTTTGTTTTGGAGATGTGCTTAAGGTAGCCAGCACAACTGCTGCCTCCCTGACCAAAATCTCAGGTGATTTCTCCTTTTGTTGCTTTGTTTCCATACTTCTTGTAGAAACTGTTTCAACTGGTTTCATGCTTCTTGTAGAAATTGTTTTCATGCTTCCTGTAGAATCTGTTTTCATGCTTCCTGTAGAAACTGTTTTGGTCTATTTCGCTAGATGTGTCTTTCCTTTTAATTCCTATTTGGTTGCCTTGGTTGTGCCCTCCTTTGTTTGGACTTTTTCAATCCTCTTTGCTCTACTCTGCAATCATTTTTCCCTGAGTGTTTGCGCCATTGTTCCTCCCATAGTTTTAGGCTTAGCAACTTGGCCTTTTCCTCATTTCTCTTTATGTTATTTCTGTGGTGGTTTGTCCTATGTGTCTTTACCATTGGATTTCTCTCCTGCCTCAGTGTGTTCCCTTTCTTCACTGCTGGATGAGGTGAGTTTCTTGGCCAGAATTCGAATATCGTCATCTCTGGACATGTTGTGGAAAATCTTCCAGGAGAGGGGGACAGTGTAGGTGTGGAGGGCATCTTCTACTAAAAGCTTGATGAGCCCATGATGGGCTAATTGATTCAATGTCCCTTCCTTCCATTTTGTGCCACATTCAATTAATGATTGCAGAAGAAAATAGGGGATGCTCAACTTTTGTTTTGGAGGTAAATCCAACCCATGTCATAGTTCACTCAACAACCAGAAATGATACTCGTAGACAATATTGAACCGCCCCTCATAGGTAATGTATTTCATGATTTGGAGATTGTATTTGCTCCAAAGACGATGTAAGCTGGCTCTCCAAACCCCATTCTTGTCTTCTGCAAATTGTTCCTCGGGTAGGAAGAATTCTTTCTTGGCATTTTGGCCCAATGCCCTCTCCTCTTTGCTCCAGGGTATCCCTAATGGCAGACGAGTAACGCGACTAATGAGTTCAGGGGTAAGCTCCAGGGTCAACCCTCTAAAGTTCACTATGGCCTGTGTCTTTGATTTAGGCTGCAAGGAACTTAAGAACTCCTCCCTTATCTCATCGTCATGACCCTGAATTTTTTCACAAAAGGTCATCCAGTTGGCACAGGTGAAGAGGTTCACCACCTCAGGATTTTCACGCAGTTTATTGGAATCTGAGAGTTCCTTCCTGATAAACCCCCCTGGCATGGTGAGAGTGCTCTGTTTTAATGCTCTAAGTAGAAAGGGACTGTTGTTTTACGGTTTCATACTTTGAACTTCAGGAAAGGATCTTTCAGGTGTTTAGATTTTAATTTGCTCCAATTCCCTGGTTCTAATGCTTTTGCTGCCCAAAACTCGGCTGCCCATGTATAGAAGGAAGAATTAGGTTTCCACAGATAGGACACAAAGCTCAATTTTCATCCCTAGCATACATACAACCATGTAAGTTCAAATTCTTCACACCCAGGTTAGCCCTCACAATGTTTTATCATTTCTATAGGAATATTTTTTTAACAGGAACTGTGGAGAAGAATTTTGGTGCAGAACCGACTGAGAAATTTCGTGCAACACATAGGCGAACTGTTGTTTTTGACTCACAGGTAGACTTGTCTCTAATTTTCCTACTCCAGACAGTTACATTCACCACCTTTAGAAATATACCATGCATGGAAGAGTGTTTTCGAGCCTACCTTTCTCGGAACTCCAAATTGGACACAGAAAAGTCTAGGCTTCTCTGCTCCGGAAGGCTATGTCATACTTCCTGTAGAACTCTTGCCGGCTTCTGTAGGATGCCACTATGCCTCTGAACGAGCTTGGTACACATGAGAATTTTGAAACAGGCTGAAAAGCTCGGTGGAGGACGACGTGTTAACAGACTGTGGAAGCGGATGATGAGTACTTCGGCCAAGGACGTTGCAAGTGCAAATGAACAGTGGGTGGTGCGAGTCTTCAACCAAACAATTTTGAACTACGACGCAATTCATGGCGAGGGGGTGAGGTGGCCAGAACGAACTGTTATCCAAAGTCATGGCCATCATTTCTCTGCGTGTCCCTGGCATCCATTACTTCCCCTCTGCCATTAACCGCCGCCACCACTACCAGTCCCGTCGATTTTCCCCGACTGGACACTCCACACGTGTCAGTTGCACGGCTGGTTGGCGATTTTGAAAGCAACTGAGCTTGTTCGGATCCCACGAAGCTATGTAACTCGCTGAGGGTGGCTAGTTTCACTGACCCCTGATCCTCGTTCAATCCGAACCATTTTCAAAGACATGCAGTTTCTGAAATATAGTTTATGTAATTCACGAATGCGTTTAGATGCTTACCTAGTCACGCCCCGTAACTTTTTTTCGTTTAACGGGGAGTGCGGCACCACCTTTTGCCGGGTTCGGGCAAATGTGGAGTACGCGTCCAACTCTATCATGTTAATTTCTGCTTCTCAAATTATGTTAACTTCATAAACTGAACGCTTCAGCTCATAACTGATTTATAACCATAAACAGCAATTATAATAAATCTGCGTTTAATTATAATTCTTTTAACATAAACCGTAACACAATGAAACAGTGCATTAACATAACAGCAATATTTAATGGAGGAGCCAACCCCGACCGAGTTGCGCTCGACCGAGTTGCGCTCCAAGAACCCTTTTATTACTTTGACAATTCTTCAGTTTACAATCCGTGCACCTTTAGTCTGCAAGATTTTACAACAGACCCGAAGGTGTAATTATAACAGTCCTCGGCCAAATGTTTTCAACAGACCCGCAGTCTCAACATTTGTAATAAACCGTAGTCAAATACCGGGCAGACCCGCGGCCCACCACTATCTACGCCAGACTTTTAACCTGCCCGATCAACTGGCCTGCGCCCAATCTGATTTATGGTAAGTCTGCAGTCCAATTATAATAAGAAAGGCCTGCGGCCTATGCACGATCATCAGCCCATTATCCTCACGCTAGGAAAATCCTCCACAAAGATTCGTCCAGCTGCTGCCCACGTGTCTGCTTCTTGGTATACCTGCACAGTTCGGTCTGCTCTATACCGTATATCCCGCCTACGTGACAGTCCTCCTTCGGCTGCTGTATTTTGACCTGTTCAACACTATGAACCGTCTCCTTTTAAACTAGACTACCTTCGCAAGGCAGTCTCAATTGCTCTTCGATCTGTGCCCTCGTTGTAAGCGGACAGCTGCGCAGACAATCCAATGAGTCTGCTCCAAAACCGCATGTACAACCTTCTTAGATCGAGTCAATTATTCACTAGATACGCCAGTTCTCCTATCCCTCATGCGTATGTGGATAGCACCGAACTTCACGCGTCCTTGTCTGTCCCTACAAGGCTTATGCAGTCCCAATCGAGCACCGATCTGCTCCTTCGCTCGGGAGTGAGGACTCAAAACTGACGGCCCCAAAATACTCCTTCGCTTCTGCCAAACCAAGTGCCGAATGTCTGCTCCAAACCGTGTGTCCAACTCCTTTTACCGAACTGTTCTTCCCAAACCCAATCATGCGAAATTGTCCTTAATTCTTATGCGCATTAGAATTGTGCATATCTCCATCTAAGGCCCTCGCATTTCTTTGTTTGTCCAAGAACTCCAGCGAAGTTGATGATCCCGAATGAAACCTCAACATATATATATATATGCGTGTTATCCTTTAAAAGACGCGTCCAACCATGCAACCGACTCTCCAATTGATAATATGCTCATATCATATACGTCGGCTTCATTTATAATTAACTTTTATATATGCACTTCTTTATTTAATGGCCACCTCCATTATATATATAAGCCACGTATATTTTCCACATATTAATATATGTGCTCATCACACATATAAGGTCCACATCCCTCCATACATGCCCATACATTATGTCGGTTCTATTTTATTATCATGGCCGACATGTCATAAGCCCATGCATCTTATTATTTTAATGGGACCTCCATTCGTTCTCTCTCCATAACATTATTTTAATGGAACCTCCATTCGTTCTCTCTCCATCCATACATTATCTCTCCACCATGTATGTCTGCTTGCTCATATACGCTCTCCATGGTTTATTAAGTCCATGTTGACCCACGTATATATGTTTCTTACATTATATCAATTTCCTCACACATATATTATGTGTATTTAATCCCATATAACATAAGCTTCGTTTGTGTGTTATATTAACACCATACATGGCTTTCTTCGCGTTTTAATGGCTGCTCCATTAACGCATTCATAAGTCCATGTATAATACATGTGTCACATCTTACGTTATGTCGCCCACATGATTTGTCTGACAGCCATGTTCATTCCTTTAAGCGGGCCGGCCTTTGCTACGCAAAGCCGCCCACGCTAAAGGACATAACTCTTCGGCCCGATTTCCATACAACGTCCTTCTTGTCCGTTGATGTCGTAGTATTTTGCCCGATGCCGCGCCCGGGTCGTATCGTTTTGTCGGGTAGGAGTTTGCCCGCCCGTCGTGTGGGTCGCCCGCCCGTGCACGGAGCGCCCAACTCCTTGGGGCGTTACATCCTCCCCCACCCTATTCCGTTGTCGTCCCGACGACCTCCATACAATCGTGTCCTCTTCGGTCCTCCGTACTAAGTCACCCTTCCAATCCATAATCCTATGCATGTTTCGGAAGTATGTATCCCATACTACATCAAGTCGAAATTTAGACATCGACCCGGCTGCTCAATGTTTCGAACCTCCAAGTCCCCCATGTATGGAGCCTCCATGTCATAAAGCAAGTCCATCTGCTCAACATCCATGCCGAGTTACACCTCATCGGATGTCAATAAGAGACATCTCCACAAGTGTACCCACAATAAGTTGCTGCATAAGACTGCCATTTTCGGTCCTCGGTCACCAACCTTATCAAGCCATGTCATGAGTCCCTCCACCATAGCTCCTCCACCTAAGTGTCGCCAAGATTTGCTCTTGGTTTCGCCATGAGAAGCCCACCCAAAGCTTCTTCAAACGTGCCCTCTTCAACTATCCATGAGTCATGCCGGGCACTTAGCCATATGGCTAAAGCATGACCCGATCATCCACAATGATCATCATGTTCCACCCTTGTCCCGGGCCCTTGTACCCCTCACCATAAGGCCAAAAGTAACCTTTCCAAGTCCTGCAATCGCTGCCAAATCTTGCTTCTTTCTCCAACGTCCCATCATAGTCACCTTTGGCACGACCCTCCATAGCTTAGGCAGACTGATTTTGCCTCCTCCAGCACATGGCCCACCTCCCAAATGTCCATGTGAGACACTTGTATCATCGTCATGAAGTCTCTCCATGAGAGAACCTTCATCTACATATGTATGCCAACAGCCCGATTGTGGCTCAACTTGATCAAGTTCGAGTCCACCCTCGGCCATATCTTTCGTCATCAAAACTTCCTCCCCTTCGGCATTACAATCTGCAATTACTTGTTCCATTGTTTGACCGACTTGAAGAAGTCCCTCAACATTCTTCCCCAAGGCTGCAAAGTCCTCACGAATTTGGGGACATCCTCCCATCATCTTCTCCAATCTACTCAAGATAATAGAGAACTCCTTCCTGTATTCTTCATACCTTGCCATGCCTCATACCTTTGTGTGAGTGTCATTATTCGTCTGTGTCAGTAAGCAACCCAACCCTCGTTCAACTTGAGTGCCTTCAAGTTTCGCCTCCGTCGAGCTTCCATCATCATGAGTGTCCTCCATATGAGTGACTTCACTCATCCATGTCGACAAGCCACACGACCCTGGTTCTGCTTGATTACCTTCAAGTCTTGCCTCCATCGTTTCTTCATCGTCATGTACTTTTTCCATGTTTGGCTCGAATGTACTAACTAGCTACCCATTGACCAAGTTCAAAGAACTAAGCTTCCGAAAGTCCTCTGGATGTTCCCGGTAGTGCATCCCCAACCTGTCAATGTAGTCGAGCTCTTCTTGCTCAATCACAACCTTCAATTTTTCATCCAAGCCTTTCCCCGAACGGCTCGTTCCAACCTGCTCTCCTTGAGCCATGGCACCAATTGCCATCCCGGTTTCGACCTTAGAGCTTCTGCTCTCTCCTCGGCAACCTGCTCACTGTCCTCAACCGTCCTGTTCACTAGCTCAACCTGAGCTGCACGCTTCCGTCCGCAGGCTAAACCCGCTCTGATACCATCTGTCACGCCCCGTAACTTTTTTCCGTTTAACGGGGAGTGCAGCACCACCTTTTGCCGGGTTTGGGCAAATGTGGACTACGCCTCCAACTCTATCACGTTAATTTCTGCTTCTCAAATTATGTTAACTTCATAAAATGAACGCTTCAGCACATAACCGATTTATAACCATAAACAACAATTATAATAAATCTGCGTTTAATTATAATTCTTTTAACATAAACCGTAACACAATGAAATAGTGCATTAACATAATAGCAATATTTAATGGAGGAGCCAACCCCGACCGAGTTGTGCTCCAAGAACCTTTTTATTACTTTGACAATTCTTCAGTTTACAATCCGTGCACCTTTAGTCTGCACGATTTTACAACAGACCCGAAGGTGTAATTATAACAGTCCTCGGCCAAATGTTTTCAACGGACCCGCGGTCTCAACATTTGTAATAAACCGTAGTCAAATACCGGGCAGACCCGCGGTCCACCACTATCTACGCCAGACTTTTAACCTGCCCGATCAACTGGCCCGTTGCCAATCTGATTTATGGTAAGTCTGCAGTCCAATTATAATAAGACAGGCCCGCGGCCTATGCATGATCACCAGCCCGTTATCCTCACGCTAGGAAAATCCTCCACAAAGATTCATCCAGTTGCTGCCCACGTGTCTGCTTCTTGGTATACCTGCGCAGTTCAGTCTGCTCTATACTGTATATCCCGCCTACGTGACAGTCCTCCTTCTGTTGCTGTATTTTGACCTGTTCAACACTATGAACCGTCTCGTTTTAAACCAGACTACCTTCGCAAGGCAGTCTCAATTGCTCTTCGATCTGCGCCCTCCTTGTAAGCGGACAGCTGCGCAGACAATCCAACGAGTTTTCTCCAAAACCGCATGTACAACCTTATTAGATCGAGTCAATTATTCACCAGATATGCCAGTTCTCCTATCCCTCATGCGTATGAGGATAGCACCGAACTTCACGCGTCCTTGTCTGTCCCTACAAGGCTTACGCAGTCCCAATTGAGCACCGATCTGCTCCTTCGTTCGGGAGTGAGGACTCAAAACTGACGGCCCCAAAATATTCCTTCGCTTCTGCCAAACCAAGTGCCGAATGTCTGCTCCAAACCGTGTGTCCAACTCCTTTTATCGAACTGTTCTTCCCAAACCCGATCATGCGAAATTGTCCTTAATTCTTATGCGCATTAGAATTGCACATATCTCCATCTAAGGCCCTCGCATTTCTTTGTTTGTCCAAGAACTCCAGTGAAGTTGATGATCCCGAATGAAACCTCAACGTATATATATATATATATATGCATGTTATCCTTTAAAAGACGCGTCCAGCCATGCGGCCGACTCTCCAATTGATAATATGCTCATATCATATACGTCGGCTTCATTTATAATTAACTTTTATATACACACTTCTTTATTTAATGGCCACCTCCATTATATATATAAGCCACGTATATTTTCCACATATTAATATATGCGCTCATCACACATATAAGGTCCACATCCCTCCATACATGCCCATACATTATGTCAGTTCTATTTTATTATCATGGCCGACATGTCATAAGCCCATGCATCATATTATTTTAATGGGACCTCCATTCGTTCTCTCTCCATAACATTATTTTAATGGAACCTCCATTCGTTCTCTCTCCATCCATCCATTATCTCTCCACCATGTATGTCTGCTTGCTCATATATGCTCTCCATGGTTTATTGAGTCCATGTTGACCCACGTATATATGTTTCTTACATTATATCAATTTCCTCACACATATATTATGTGTATTTAATCCCATATAACATAAGCTTCGTTTGTGTGTTATATTAACACCATACATTCCTTTCTTCACGTTTTAATGGTTGCTCCATTAACGCATTCATAAGTCCATGTATAATACATGTGTCACATCTTACGTTATGTCGCCCACATGATTTGTCTGACAGCCATGTTCATTCCTTTAGGCGGGCCGGCCTTTGCTACGCAAAGCCGCCCACGCTAAAGGACATAACTCTTCGGCCCGCTTTCCATACAACGTCCTTCTTGTCCGTTGATGTCGTAGTATTTTGCCCGATGCCGCACCCGGGTCGTATCGTTTTGTTGGGTAGGAGTTTGCCCGCCCGTCGTGTGGGTCTCCCGCCTGTGCACGGAGCGCCCAACTCCTTGGGGCGTTACACAGGTCTTAAATCAAGTTAGAGGTGAACTGGCTTCCTTGATCGATGACTAACTCTCTTGGGTAGCCAAACTTGTAGTAGATATTTACCCTTAAAAGCTCAACCACTTTCTCTTCTATCGCTGCATTGATTTCCTTTGTTTCTGCCCACTTTGTCAGGTAGTCGGTGCACGCAATGATGTAAGACCTTTGTTTTGAAGGAGGGTTGATAGGACCCACAAAATCCATGCCCCACTTCTCAAATGGCTCGAAGGTCACTTGAGGTTGGAGGGGAATTTCATCGCTTGGAGTTGGTTTCCCCATCCTCTCACATTGGTCACACTGGGTGATGTATCTTCTGACATCTTGATGAAGAGTAGGCCAATAGTAGCCTGCCTGTAGAATTTTGAAGGTAGTCCTTTTTGCTGCAAAGTGGGCTCCATGGGGTCCATCGTGACAGGTGAGGAGGATGTCAAAGACTTCCTCCTCCCTAACACAACACCTTAAGATCTGATTTGGGCCAAGTTCAAACAGGTTGCCCTCGATCCAAGTGAATGGGGTGCTCTTCCTCACAATCCTGCTCTTCTCCTTTGAGGATAGATGTGGAGGGAACTGTGCTAAGACCAAGTAATTTGCTATATCAGCAAACCATGGAGAGAGTACTGAGATAGCAAAGAAGTGTTCATCTGGAATCTGGTCATCCACTGTCCCTTCTTCACCTGCAAGAAAATCCAATCTAGATAGGAAGTCAGCAACAACATTTTGTTTACCTGGCTTATCGACAATAGTTAAATCAAATTGCTACAACAAAAGTAACCATCTAATGATACAGGCATTTACATCAGGCTTATTCATTAAATATCTAATCGCAACATGATCAATGTGTACGAATATTTGATAACAATTGATGTTGTGTTTGAACTTGTTCAGGGATTGGACTACAGCCAGGAACTCTTTCTCGGTTACAGTATAGTTCATCTCTTCCTTAGACATGTTTTTGCTAACAAAGTATATGGCGTACAGTAGTTTCTCCTCATCTTTCCCTAAGGCTGCCGCTATGGCTTTGTTCGAGGCATCAGTGTTGTTAATTTATGGTATGTTCTATTCTTATAACAGTTTACTTATTTTCCTTATTATATTCCACAGATTAGCAATGACATATATATAAAGTAAAGTGCAGATAGAACATTAAACGATTGACAGAAAACAAGCCAAGACAAGAGACACAAGATGTGGCGGCTAGCCAGGGACAAACCCCACAATGTCTGGGGAAACCCTTTGATTAAATCTTCTTTTATCTTCAATAATTCAGCAGAGAGAAATAATACAATGAATCTGATTCATATCAGTAGTAGCAAACCCTAGATCAACAACATCAGAATTAGCGGCTTCATTATCAAACTAGGGCAGACAATATCTCACAAACCGACCATCAGATTGACTTCATTCCACCGCCAAAAGTTTCAGCTTTCAGAGGAGGTTTAGATGAACCTAAAGCACAGTTCAGATGAGGAGATCTTCTAGGCCACGCAGGTCAATCTTTACTTCTGCAGTTGCAGCTTCAGTTTCAGCAGTTTCCGGCTTCAAACTAGGGCAGTTGATATATTGCAAACCGTTCATCAGATTGACTTCATTCCACCACCAACAGTTGCGGCTTTCAGAGGAGGTTCTAATGAACCTATATCATAGTTCCAAAGAGGAGATCTTCTAGGCCTCGCAAGTCAATCATTACTTCTGCAGTTGCAGCTTCAGTTTCAGCAGTTTCCGACTTCAAACTAGGGCAGTCGATATCTTGCAAACCGTTCATCGGATTAACTTCATTCCACAACCAAAAGTTGCAGATTTCAGAGGAGGTTCATATGAACCTACAACATAGTTCCAAAGTGGAGATCTTCTAGGCCATGTAAGTCAATCTTTACTTCTGTAGTTGTAGCTTCAAATTCAACAACTTCCGGTTTCACATGTGAGAGAGAGAGAAAGACCCATTTCAGCGCAATAGAGAAGAGACTCATATCTGCACAATAGAGAGAGAGATGTGATGAGATGATTTCAAATGAGGAAAAATACTCTTATATTTATACACAACATTGGTGGGTGAATAGATGTGACTGTTGGGCTTCTGAGCCTACATGAGTTTTAGGTCGGCTTGATAATAATTCCATAATCAAAATAAATTCATATCTCCATGAATACTTATCGGAATTGGATGATCTTCATATCAATCCTACACCTCTCGACGAGGGGAATCTAGTAAAAATATTATCAGCCACGAATAAGATGACCCACATGAAGTTTTTCCCTGGTTTCCAATTTTAACACTCCCTCTCAGCCATGGAGAACTTCATCTGCAATTTGTCTATCGGTCGTTACTATTCATCCATCAAATGCACTGCTTTGTATAGCCTGACCCTTGCCTTGCTCTTCTCAATTCTGCCTGATCTGCTTTGACTTGTTTTGCCCTGCACTGATCTATACTCTTTTTCTCTATTTTGCTCTGCTCTTGCATTGTTCTGTTCTACTCTGCTTTTGTCCAAATTATGAAGAAGAAGAAATGATCGAGGATGTATCATACTGACTCAAAGTCAGTCTCAGAGTATGTACCACTAGTCCCAGACCAGTCTCACCAACCCGAAGTCAGCATCATAGTGAGTACAACTCCACTGGTCCTAAACCAGTATCATCCTCCACTGACTCAAAGTCAGTCTCAGAGTGCATACCACTGGTCCCAGACCACTCTCAGCCGACCGAAAGTCAGCTTCATAGTAAGTACCACTCCTACCACTGGTCCCAGACCAGTATCGCAGTCCCAAAGAGTGTACCACTGGTCGCAGACTAGTCTCAACTGACCCAAATTCAGTGTCATAGTATGTACCACTCTCACTGGTCCCAGACCAGTACTGCACTAACACAAAGTCAGTCTCGGAGTATGTACCACTGGTCCCAGACCAGTCTCAACCGAACCAAAGTCTTCTTCTTGAACATAACAGTCTTAACTGTGTAACCACTTCTTTGTTAATCTGTAGTGCTTCGGACTGGAAATCTGCAGGTTGCGGAAGACTCTTGAACTTCTCTACTTGAAGTGACAGCTGAGCAATTTTCTCATCTTTTATTTTCATCATTAGTTCATTCATTGTCTTTAACCTAGCCAATGCTTCAGATAATTCTTTTTGCTTTTGTATTGCGCTTGAGTCTATTCTCGGTTTCTCTTCAAGCAATTGCTTATTCAATTGATTGTTTAATTGCTGCTGTGTTGATAGTTTCTGTTCCAACTGTTCAATTTTCTACTGTGCTTCGGACATCTGTGATTGAAACAAAACAATCGCTTGGTCCTTTTCTTTAAGCATATTACTTACTTCCGATGCCTTATCCATAGTGGCTGCTGAATAAGCTCCGGCACACTTAGAAAGCTTTGTTAGTTCATCGGAAGGGTTAAACTACTCTTTCCATACTACGTTAGTTGTCTCTCTTTGTGCTGGAAACCGGGAATATTGATCAAGTCTTCTCCTTTTCCTTTGTCTTTTCACTACAGCCCTATGTTTGGTACTGTAAAAGACATCTAATGGAGGTATGCCCTACACCCGCAAAATAATTTGATCGAAGGGATCTTTTGGAATCATTTCTAAATCTGTGCTAGGTGGTAGGCCGCTGGTTCCTTCATTCGGAACCGTTGTTGGCGCTGTACCTTTTCCATCTGTTACTTTGGGTGTATTGGCACCTTTTGGACCTTCTAGATTGCTTATAATGGAGTCAAATTGCTGCCATTCTTGGAGTATTTTAGGATCAATCTAAGTATCCACATTGATATTTTTGCTGCCCTTATCCTGTTCTTTTTTCTGCTCTTTCTCATATTCTTTCTCCTGCTCTTTCTCCTATTCTTGTTCTTTTCCTCTTTCGAGAATTTTTCCTACAGCAGGAGGTTTATCAATGATTTGTTGTTCAGGCTCGCTTGATTGTGTTGTCGGGGTAGTAGCTAATAAGTCCATAGGTGGAGTTTGCAACCTCTGTTCTCTGAGCTTATTGAATTCTGCTAGCATTTCATCGTTATATCACATTTTGGCCAGCGTTTGTACCTGGAATAATGACTCTGCCGAAGAAAACAAGTCATTAAAATCATCTTTCTCATGATCAAACCTCATAAGTTTGGCTTGTTCAAGCATGGTATAGGCAACTTTCCTTTGATCGAATTGCCTATTAGGAATAGTTGCAAGATTAAGCATATTTATTTTCTCTGTCTCCTTCTCCGCATGCTTGTAGTCGTGCAAAGTATGAACACCGCATCTTAAAGGAAAAGTAGGCCAAGCCTGTTTTTTAGAATTCCTAAGAGTCTTGGATGTTCCTGCGGTTGTAATTTGGTTGGACAATTCTCGGGCTAACAGCTTGTCAGGTATATACAAAGGAAAGACATGAGGTCTTGCAAGGATACCAAAAACCCTTATGTATGTGAATTTATCTTCCCCAAACCAATTTCCTACAGTGGTTAGGTCAATCTCTGCTTCCGAAGAAATCTTTGGGGTAG